>LZPO01057484.1:1993952-2035149 GCA_001675575.1 Neotoma lepida
GGGCCCCACCTCCTCTTCACTGGCTGCAACACTAGGGAGAGCGGGTTCTGCTGTTAACCAGGTGCAGCACTCTGGAGAGCGGGCCCTGCATCTTACCTGGGCAGCACAATAGAACTGACCCTGTTTGCGGGGGCATGGGTGAGATGGCATAAGAATGGGAGAGCTGGTCCCATCCCCCTCTTCTTCCATGTGGTAGCATGCGTGAGGGAAAGATGCCCTTCAAGACCTGACCCAGCCCCTTACCAGCTGTCGCACTTAGAAGAATGGGCCTGGGAAGCACAGCAGAGAAGACTGTGTCTACAGGGATGAGGATGAGCCACCCCAAGATTGTGAGCTTGGGAAATCTGGTCCTGCCCCTCATCTGCCATATGGTAGTGTGGGTGAGGGAGAGATCCCCCCCCCCCCCCCCGCCGCCACCTGTGGCAGGTAGGAGAGCTGGCCCTGAGGTTGTGAGAGTGGAAGAGCTGAACTTGCCCCTCACTGGCACTCGGGAGAACAGGCTCCACACCCGGCCTGGGCAACAGAGTAGAGCTGACCCTGTTGGCAGGAGTGCAGGTGAACCAGCCCTGAGTGCATGAGCATTAGAGAACTGGTCCCACTACTTGGCTGTCATGTGGTGGTGTGGGCGAGGGAAAGGTGCCTTCTCCCTTGCCCCTCGCCACCTGCGGCAGGTGGGAGAGCTGGCCACTGGGTTATGAAAACAGAAGAACTGGCCCTACCCCTCACCAGCTGCAACAGTCGGGAAAAGCAGGCCATGCACCTTGCCTGGGCAGCACTGTAGAGCTGGCCTTGGTGGAGCAGGTGTGTGTGGGCTGGCCATGAGGGCATGAAAGCAGGAGAACTGGCCCTGCCCCTTGCTTCTTGCTGTATAGCATGAACTAGCTGGGGTAATGCTGAAGAGCTCACCCTGGTGGTGAGGATGGGGGACAGCTGGCAGCCTGACCAACCCTGCAACTACCCGGGCGCAGAACCAGGGCTATGAGTTGGCCCACCCTAACATCCACCCCATCTGTGATCTGTTGTAACATGTGAAGGGGCTAGTCCTGCAGATCCAAAGCTGTAGGAGCTCTATGGCATAAGGCAACAACAGGAAGTCCAAGGGGAGTCCCAGTGAGAGTCCAGTATCGATGGTGTGGCAGAGACCAGTGACCTCAAACCAGACCAATGACTCTTTGCAGTGAACACTTACAAGTGGAGATATATAGACTAAAGAGTATACTGTGTGACTCACTGTGTCATACTACAGCTTCGATGATGAGACTTTTCTTTCTTTTTTTCCTTTTCCCTTTTCTCTTAAATCTTATTTTGTTTTTTGGGGGGGGAGGTTGCAAGGCTGGAGAGAGGATGCCAGGGCATGGGGAGATGAATGGGATCAAGATGCGTGATGTGTAAGCCACAGAGAATAAATAAAAAGTTAAAAAAGAATAAAAACCACATGCACCAGGGGCAGAAGAGCCATAATTCTGCAGGAATCCCTGTGTGGGTCATGGTTTTTAGAGCATGGAACACTGTACTCTTGACATACAGGGTCCTGGATTCTGTACACTAAACCAGAAGACTTGTAGGAAGAGGTGGCAGAAAAGGGGGCCCCTAAGGTGTGTGGGGGTGGACAGGTGAGGTCATCTGGAGCTTTGAGCAGCTTCCTTGTGACTTCAGCTGTGCTCACAGGGAAGAATTTTGAAGTTTCATCCATACAACAAAAGATCTTCAGCTCTCAAAGATTCCCTAGATATTGAAAGAATCAGTTACATCTAGGATGATAATAATAGCTACCATTTATTTAGTACTTACAACACACCAAAACCTGTGCTAAATACTTGATCTGCTCCATTGTATGCTCATCTTTACAACAACCAGGAGACAACTGCCCAGGGTTCTTTTCTATTTCTGCATGTCTTCTAGGCAGAGGCACAGAGCGGCTTTATTTCAGAATTTCAAGAGTACCTGTATTGAAAATAATCATTGAAACAGAAGTCATAGTACCCTCTGGAACAGGGTAGATTTATTACCTGGCCAGGATAATGAAGAGACTGCCTTCCTTTGCAACATAACTTGGGAGAGTTTGTTTGCAGGCCCTTTAAAAGACTGGGTTTTTGAGCATGAGGTTCCTTAACTGTGGTACAAACCCACTGTATAGATAACTCTTGCTCGAGCCCAGTTGTGCACTGCCCTCATGGGAATTTAAGAGACAAATTTCATGCAAATATGCAGCTCATGTTGCCAGCTATGTTGTGAGGAATAAAGTTCTCTGTCGATCCAGGCGTCTTGTGTCTTCTGTCTGCCATTGTGAAACATTAACAGGTTAGCTTGGAGGTAAGTCAAAATCTTAGAACATACACACTTGTTACACCAAGCTCAAAATGTGAATGACCATTACCATCTCTAGTTCACAGGTAGAGAAACTGAGGCTTTTAAAGATGAAGGGCCTTGCTGAGATAGACATAGTTATTAAATGCTGGAGACAAATTTGACTTTAGGGATGAGGATTTATGGTCAGCACTTTTAGGCTCATAAATGAAATATTATTCAAATTGAGAAAGCCCAAGTGATGTAATTTTTGATGAATAATAATTTGAGATCTATTTTCTTTGTTAATATAACTTGAAAAAGTAGGAGAAATATTTTTCCTTAATGTAGCCTCAGAAAAGAAGGGAATGATTTGCAGCTGAACCTCTAGGAATGGATTTTTGTTTTGGTATCATTAAGCAAATGTCCACCAAGACAAATGATCAAGACCAAATAAATAGTTGCTTAATTTGAAACCTGTTTACCTCGATGGGAGTGCAGGTCTACCCACAGAGAGGGAATCAGAGTTCAGAGTTCAGCATTCTGACTTTAAAAGATAAGAGTATTCATTGGGACCAATGGAGTATTTTAGCAGTGTAGTGGCCAGTATCATTTTTCTTAGTTGAAAATGTGATATAAAAGTCAATGCTCTGGGCAAGGACTTACCTCCCAGTGTGCTTTAAGGTTGTTGGGAGTTTTCTTTTGTGCTGTTCTCTCCCGTGTGGTTAGCATACCTTGCAATTTCTTTCTTCTGTGGATTTTCTGAAAGCTTTCATCTTTAGTCTCAAGGACACTGAGGATGGAGCGGGGAGGTCAAGTCTTCTCTGACTTTGTTCCATGAACTGCGCACCCCCCCTCTGCCACTGCCCTTTACTCATGAGAGACATGTTTAAATCTGTATGTGTATCATTTTGACTTTGAGAGATATTTGGAAAGTGGTGTTTCTAAGTGCTTCAGTAATACGTTCAATACCTCATTTCTTTAGATTATCTCCTTCCTTACCACTTCTGCTCTCTTGAACTTAGATATAATGGCTGGAGCTTCTGGTGCCATCAAGAACCATGAGGCAACGTTTATAAAGGAAATCAGAATTGAAGTAGCCACTTTCATTAAGGCCACACTTAAATGAAAATGAACCTGTTGACATAAAGTTTGTCAGAATTAAAATTTTACTGCACAAGATACACAAGACATCATCAGCAAATGTTATAAAATTGGGCAGTGTTTATGAACATGGCTTCTTAGTTCTACTAAGTTTTCATGATACATGGGCTTTCATTTGGTAGCAAAACCTTTTTGAGGCAGGACCTCATGTAGCCCAGGCCTTGAACTTGTCCTTGCTATGTAGCTAAGACTAATTGTGAGCTCCTAATCCTCTTACCTCAGCCTCCCAAATGCTAGGATTACAGACCTACATCACCACATCCATTCATTTTAGTTTTGAACCTACATACTTCTATATTGACTTTGGAATGCATTTATATTCATAATACATTTGAAATAAGAATAACATGAGGCTTTCACGCCTCATCAAAGAAGTTTTTAATTTTTTTTTGTAGCAATGGGGGCCATTATAGAAAGGCACAATTGGTCAAAAAGTAGAGAACAAGTGACCATGGGGTACCCACCCCCAATTAATACATTTAGAGCAACACAATATGTACACCTAAGGCTCTGGGAATATTGTGGAAGAATGGATGGAAAGATTGTAGGAGCCAGAGGACCAGGATGTTTACTGTAAAAGAGTATCTTCTAAAAAAAAAGAGGGAAGGAAGTTGAGAAGGATATGAAGGAGAAAGGGATGGACTTGGGAGGAACTGAGGGAAGGAGTGGGTAGTGAGTATGATCAAAATACATTGTATGTAATTCTCAAAGAATTGATAAAAATTCATTATCAAAAATTTAGAATAAAAACAACTTATACATGGTCTCAGGTGAGAACTGTTTTGAATAACCTGTGTAATTCTCAGCTCCAAAATTAATGAAATTTAAGGACTTAGAGAGTTCACATACAGCCCAGAAAAATCCCTGCATTATAGGAAGATAATGATGGGCAGTGAAACAAGCCCCTCAGAGCAGAGAAAGAAGAGTTAAGAAAAGAGAAAATCAGGTAAATGAAAGTCTCCTTAATTCTAGTACAGCTAATGAAAAGAAAATGTGGTTTAAAGTGTAAGATTAAGGATTTCATTTAGACATAAAGGAGGTATTTTAAATGGTTCTGCTTGTTAATAATTGGACTGGCTCATACTAGGAAGGGTATAAAGTCTCAATTTCCAAGAGTTAGTATGGGAGGAAAAGGGCTTTTATTTGCACATTCCAGAAGTTAGATAGAATTTTATCACTCCCGAATTTCTTGGACATGGTTATTCTAGGTGAAATATTCTGCCAAGGTATTCATTTTTGTTTTTTGATACTAGAGAACTAGAGACTCTCTCTCTCTCTCTCTCTCTCTCTCTCTCTCTCTGTGTGTGTGTGTGTGTGTGTGTGTGTGTGTGTGTGTGTGTATGTGTGCATGTGTGTGCATGTGTTTAGAGGAAGTGAGAGAGGGCAGGTTAGCAGAGCATTATGCTTTTGTAGGCAGATAGGAGGGGCTGTAGCAGTATAAAAAAAGCTGTCTTACTAAGTAAGGTTAAGGATATGCATTTTCAGCATTGACTGAACCTTGTTTTACAAATTTATGTTCACTTATTTTTTTAATTACACTTTATTCATGTGTGTATGTGTGTTTGTGCATGTATCACTGTGTTTGCGCAGTGTCAGAGGACAACTTGCAGGAATTGGTTCCCTTCTTAACTATGTGGGATCTGGATATCAAACTCAAGTCTTCAGGTTTGGTGGCAGGCACCTTTAACAGCTGAGCCACCTCACCATTATCTTTCATTTATTGTTACTATTTTGCCTCTTCTTTTCAGGTATCTAAGGGGAAACACATGACTTCTTAAAATTATGCAAATGAATGTTTATCATCTCCTTATAATCTTGCCTGTAAGGATGGTCTAGTGTTTTTTAACATGATAAATGTGTTAAATTTTCTTGTAAATTACAGAAATTCATATATTAGATGGGTGAGTCATGAGGGAATAAAATCTTTGCTTAATATCATGAAATCTTAGATAATACTTACATTGAGCTTTTTTTAAGATTTCTCCATTTCTAGATTTAGTATTCAAAATTTCCAGCACAGGAGGGCAAATCTAAGCCAGAGTAGATGACCAAGCTGATCTAAACTATTCATTGATCCCTGCTTAGTCTATTTTCTTCTTCAAACAGCTGAGGAGACTCACCCTCTCCTGGATGGGATAAAATGGAGGGAGGATAGGTTGATAACATGAATTTCCAAGTCTTTAATGACACTACAGTTCATGTCCAGAAAGCTTATGTGTTGGGTAAAGTTTAGGAGAAAAGTTTGCCCTTCAATAATTTTTATTTTATAAGCTTCTAGTTTTCATTTCTTACCTCTGATCTGCTTAAAAGGTATATTCCCCAACAATTTATTGCCTTTTAAAGCTGCAAATTCAGAGGGCTGACAGTAAATCTGGACAACTCTAATATGCCTTGTGCCAACTGTAATTTAGCTGGTTCTTTGAGAGCTCAAGTTTTTTATTACCATAAATATTCTTCAGCTTCTAGGTGTCTCCCTGCTGACAACGTTGTCCAATTCTGAATCCCAACGTCTTCATTTCAAAAGCTGGAAAATGAAACTGCAAAGGTCAGCTTTCATTGTAATTGTGGGCTCTGGTGAAAAAGACTACATTTCTTAGCACTGAGCCACCATCCACACTGCTTGCTTTGGAGGGCACTCAGGCTTATGGAAAATGTCACCATGCAATTCAAGTGAATGATTGTACCTGGCACTTGGATCATCAGCAAACATTTCACTGTCTGATTTTGTCACGACACAAAGAAGAAAAGACTTTGAAGAGTACTCTTATTTAGCACACACAAAACAACATGGTCCCTACTTCCAGAATATCTATTTCTCCTTTTTCCATAACAGATGACTCTCAACCTCCAGATCTTGTCTTGGGCAATGTAACTTTACCTGACTGAGCACTTAGTACAGTGGTTCTCAACCTTCCTAATGTTGTGACCCTTTAATACAGTTCCTCATGTTGTGATGACCCCTAACCATAAAATTATTTTCGTGGCTACTTCATAACTAACTTTTGGTACTGTTAGGAATTATAATGAATTTTTGCTGCTGTTATGAATTGTAATTTATATTTTCTGGTGGTCTTAGATGACCCCTGTGAAAGGGTCATTTGATCCTCAAAGGGGTCATGACCCACAGGTTGAGAACTGCTGACTTAGGACCTTGTATTTACATGCAAAGAGTTGTAGCAGTGATTTCTACCTCAGTCATTGGCAAAATGAACTGAACTAGTATAGGCCCCATGCTTAAACAGAGTGCCTGGTACAAAGTAAATTCTCTACTATTGTTAGCTGTTGTCATGACCTCCATCATCACAATGGCCAAGGCTCTCTAAGAGGTACTGGACATAATTCACTTCTATTTTCTTCTTTTTTAAAGATTAAAAAAGTTATTTTATGTGTATGAATGTTTTGCCTGCACATATGCCTGGTACCTGTGGAAGTCACAAGAGGGCACCATATTCTCTTGAACTGGAGTTGTGGATGGATATGAACCACCATGTTGGTGCTGAGAAACAAACCTGGGTCCTCTATAAGAGCAACAAGTGCTTTGAACCTCTGAGCCATCTTTCCAGTGCCCACATAATTTCTTATTGAATCCTCACAGCAGCTTCATGAGGTTGCCATCACTCCTTTTTCCTTTGGGTGGAATAGAGGCTTAGAGTGAAGGAAACTGGGAGCTAGATTAGTAATTTGGTCGAAGTTACACAGCAAGTCAACTTACATCCAAGCAAATAAGCTCTAGAGCTCATGTTTCTGAACAAAGCCACAGATAAGCAAAGCTGTGTGGCTCTATCCATAACCCGTCACGCTTACTAATTTAGAACACAGTAGCCAGATTTCTAACTTCCCAAACCTACACTTTGTTGCTTGAGAGTTCTCTCTGGCCTCAAAATCCCGCTTTATTAATCATATGGAAGACAGAAAGTTCCAGGGGATCAATGAGAGACCTTCATCTAGTGATAGTTATTGAGGTAGTGGATAAATAGCCCTAACCTCCCGTACCCAGGTGGGGTGACAGTGAGGCACATCCTGCCTTAGCTCCTGGATCCAGATGCCCACCACTGTGCTTAGTTTTCAACCTTTATTATCTTTCCTTGCTCCTTGGCTATCTTCGCCATTCTTTTGTTTTCTCTCCTTCCCAACTAACCACACTCAAACCTACTTTCAGAGTTGGTTTCTGGGAGAATCAAATAGATACAGTCTATTTTCATGCTAAGATTCCTTGATTTTAAAGATGTTGGAAGTGGAGAGGAACAGAGATGTGGTTAGACTCAGAGAGAAAAGGGCACATCACCAAATTATTGGTCCTGTGAGGACATAGTACATTTCCTCACTCTTGGCACTATTGGATTAGGAGCTAGATGACTTTTGTTGTTGTTATAAGGGTTTTCCTGTGTTTCTAAGAAGTTGGAGAACATCTTTCACCTCTGTGCTGGCTAGATGTATGTCAACTTGACACAAACTGTAGTCATTTGAGAGGAGGAAACCTTTATTGAGGAAAATACTGTGGGCCAGCCTGTAGAGAATTTTAGTGATTTATGGGGGAGGACCCAGTCCATTGTGCATGCTGCCATCTCTGTGCATGCTGCCAACCCTGGTCCTGGGTTCAATAAGAAGGCAGACTGAGCAAGCTAGGAAGAGCAAGCCAGTAAGCAGCACCCCTCCATGGCTTCTGCATCAGCTTCTGACTCCAAGTTCCTGCCCTGCTTGACTTCCTGTCCTGACTTCTTTCAGTGACAGACTACAATGTGGAAGTGTAAGCCCAATAAACCGTTTCCTCCCCAACTTGCTTTTGGTCATGGTGTTTCATCACAACAATAGAAACCCTAACTAAGCCAACCTCTATGTACCAAATGGTAGTGTTAACACCTCAACCTCTTGCAACAACTTAAAACATCTCCAAAGGAGACATTTTGAAAATGCTATCTGGATGGGGGAGGGTGTAGAACCACTTCCAGTTGAGAAACACTGTGTTTGAATGAGATACCACTGAAGATTATAACATTATTAACATTACTGGATTCCCGTATGCCAATCATCATACTTGCTGCTCTACGTACTATGACTTATTTGATTCCCAAAGCATTTTATTACTTTTGTTTGACACACAAAGAAAATGAGGTTCATGGGGGTGCTATTTACTTGCTTTTACCATGTGCCATGTTCTTAAAATGTTTCTCTTCTGTTCTGGAAGCTCATTCCCTCTTCTTGAATTCCCTAAGTCCCATCCATCCTCTAAGAATCAGTTCCAGTACTGTTTCTCTCAGAAGCTTTACTTAAAATTGTTTTCTACCCATCTCTTTCTTTTAGTTGAAAACTGTCCCACTCTGTATCCTTGTACTTCAACATAGTGTTCATGTGTCTGCGAATTCCAACAAATTGGAAGATTCACCAGGGTAAGAACTGTGCCTTATTCATCTTGGAAGAATTGTAGTTTTGCTCATATGAAATCAGAAACAGAAACAAAGACTGCCAATAGAGATGTTAGGAATTGTATTTGACAAGTGACAAAAGTGAGACAGGAAAGAAAAGCTAAGAGGGGTGTATAAAATGAGTACCTTGCTGCTTGTGTCAATTGTCTCTACTGAGAATCTTATTAATAATTATACACAAAGCACCTCATGATTGTCTCCATCAAAGAGACAAAGAAGGCTGGGGTATTTACCCAGCAGCTTCCTTTCCTAATGTACATTATATTGGTAAATTTTCATGTGCTGTTTAAGCTTGTTGAAACCAGACTCTGGGAGTCCAGAGGGCCCCCTGTGCCAGACTCCAGTATGTTTCTTTCAAGTGTTCTCTAAAATGCCCTCCAAGGCTCCTTGTCTGGGAATGATCTGACCTCGCTCACACTGTGACAGTGAAGGAAGAGAATAGCAAAACACCTAAGAGTGAAAATGCTGTTTTCTTGAGAACAGTTAGAAGGTAACCAATTTTCAATAGATGTTATTATTGTTTACCCCATGATAAAAAGATGCTAGCAGTGGAAACAGGAAGTCTAAAGTTCTACTACGGGATGCTCACCCACAGAAAGAAAGTTCAATTGGAAGCTCCAACTAAGTGCTTCATCTGTTGGATGTTTGTAAGCCCTCAATCTGTTGATATTATCTTTCTGCTGCTACTTGCCTTTATTTGGAAGCCAAGTGAACGCTCTGCTCTACTCTGCCAAGGACTCTTGATCAAGGACTCCAGCTGGATGTCTCAACAGGGTTTCCCCAGTCAATTTCTGCTGGATGTTTATAAGTCTCCAATTTGATGGTGCTACCTTTTGTTTGTAGTCTCAATTGGGCTGCTTAAGTCATCTTTGCTGGATAGCCTGAACTCCCAATTTGATAATATTTTGTTATCTGTCTGTTGCTTCTTTGTATCTGTACTCACAATTAATTCTTCTACTTTTGCTTCCTATGTACTTAATAAATTTATTCACTGAAAACCAAAAGCAGACATACTGTACATCATTCTCTGGATCACGCAATATTATTCAATATTATTCAAAAATCAAAAGTCTTTTTTGGTACTCAAGGCAATTTCTTAACTGTGAGTACCTATAAAAACAATAAGAACTACTGTATCTTTCTAATATATAAAAGCACAGCAGAAACTTCCTATTCCAAAAGGGAGAAATAGGGACTTAACAAGGAAAGATGGGATCAAAGCAACACCAAAACCTAACGGGAAAAATAGTAAAGCCTGTAGCTCTATGTCTGGTATATGGGGCTTGTGATAGAATCATCTGGGCTCCAAAGTCCTTGGGAAGCCATACTCCTCTGGCTTGGCAGTCTACAGCACACACACCCTATCTCTTGGACCAACTCGACTCTATGCTTACAGATTTCTTTGGTAGACATTCTTCAGTCTTGCCAACATTAATGTCCTAAGGTGTATATTGCAATTTAGGCTTCATCTTTCCAGCTTCATGTCATAGGGTCTCCTTGCAAGGAATCTCACCATGCCTCACATTTACTGGCCTCAGTGGCTTTCTGTAATGGTCCACTAAGTTCTGCTTACAGCATTCTAGGGGTTCTTTAGCCTATAGCTCCAAATTCTTCTGCATTCTTTCAGCAAACAAATACAAATACCGAAAACCTATGAACGGTATGTCTAAGGTTATCATAGCAGTGGTCCCACTCCTTCTTACCAATTTTCTGTGTTAGTCACTTTATTATTGCTGTGACCTGACAAGAAGTGATTTAAGGGAGAAAAGGTTAATTTTGGAGTATAGTTTGAGTTAATCTAGTCCATAATAGTGGGGATTGACTGGTGATCTGGTGTGGTGGTGGGAATGTGAAGTAGCTGGTCACATTGCATTTGCCTTCAGGGAGTTGAAGATGAACTGTAGGGCTGATCTATAAACCATCAAGGTCTGCCTCTAGTGACTTACTTCCTCTAGAAATGATCCATCTCCTGAAGTTTCTACAGCCTCTCAAAACAGTGCAGGAACATATTTGGGGGCGGGGGGACATTTCACACTTAAACCAAGCAGAGATAAGACAATTTTGTTGTCTCTGGACAGAGTTTTCAGGCAGAGAAATGGAAGATGCAAGTGCTTCATGTGAGAGACGGCTGTGGAGAACTCAGAAGTGAGCCGAGCTTAGATGGTACGTCAATAGCAGCTGTTTCAATACCCATGCTTGGCTTGGTGTCTGGCACAAAAGTTGTGGCTAAATATTTATTTATTCCTTCCAAATAAATTCAGGCAGGCTGAGCTAAGTTTGAGGGAGCTATTACAAAAACAAATTAAATTGCTTTTGTACATCATTTTGGTAGAAATTGTGTTCTAAATTTCAAGAACTCTACATAAACCTTTAGAACACACATATCCGATCACTGGAAACTACCTGTTCATATTTTAGAAAGTGCCTTTTCTTGCTTAGTCCTTCATCTTAAAAATAAAAACTAGGCCTTGTAAACAATTCACAGTTCTGATTTCAGTAAACGTAGTGATTTTTCTCTGGGGACTCCTGAGAACATGAATTCTGATATTTTCAGAACAACATTCACTTCTGTTTGACATCAACAATTAACAAGAAGACCTTAGCTGCTTATCAGATCACAGCTTCACTTAAATTTCTCATGACTGGAAATTAGAAAGTTGTTTCCAAGGCAACTGACAACCAGCTATTGCCCTCCAGGGTATCTCAAGTTTGGAGTTTAAAATGGGATTGCTTCCCCCACCACATCTATCTTACTCCTCTATCTTTCTTTCCCTCTCTTTTCTCCCTCTCAGTTGGTTATAATTTTTCTTTTTGCAGATATCTCAAAACTGCAATAAAAAATCTTGGGTATCCTAACATTCTGATATTCCAATATGAGATATTAGATTAACAATGTAGATTATGAAGGCTAAGGTGCATGAGACAGGAAGAGATAACATGACCAGACAGGAAACTATGAAGAAATTCAGGATGGTTAAGCTTCCTCTTATAATAACTTGTTCTCAAGAGAACTCAACAGGGTCTCATGAGAAGTACTTTAATCTCTCCCAAGAGGAGCAATCTTAATGACCCTACTGACTGAAACACATCCTATTCAACTCTATTTTTAAAGGTTTTTTCATCACTTCTCACTCTGAAGACCAAGTCTCCAACTCATGAATATTTAAGGGACAACTCACATTGAAACCACAGCAAGCACTGATCCATTCACAAAAGCTCCAGTTCTACTGCTCAAACACCTCCTGCTGGATCCTGCTGGACTATACTGCTACACTGAGACTTAACATTCCAACACATGAACTGTGGAAGGGCACACTCAAACCATAGGAGATTCATATTTCCCATCAGTCTCCAGCAGTGAATGGCAAAAAACATCAGCTTAAGAAATTTGAAAATATGATTATGAGGAAAAGACTAATAGAGATGGCCGTGGTGGAGGGCATCTTGTGATAGGGAAGGATGCCGCACTCTGCAATGTTTTCTTTGCCATGTGACTGGGAAGAGATAAAGGAAGAAAAGGTTGTCTTTACCTCTGTGGTCCATACAGAGCTTAGTAACAATGTTTAAGAGAGAGAAAGGGGGGGGGCAGGGAGAGAGAGAGGGAGAGACACACAGAGAGAGGTGTAAAAAGGTAGTAATTAGACAAGGTACGGTCTGCAGTGTATATCTCAGTGGTAGAGTGCTTGTCTGGAACATTTAAGGCCTTGGATTTGATACCCAGCATTACAAAAAACAAAACAGGATAAAATATTTTGGGAAAGTACAATGACTCCCTGAGGTGGCCTTCAGTGCAGATCCCCAGACCTCAAACTAGGTTCTCCTGGGTGAAGCCAACATAGATAAATGAATATTTAAAATTCCTCAGATGACTTAAGTAAATTTGTTTTTTGAGAATTTAATATATGAATACCATATTTATATTATTTTCCCCTACCAATTCCTTCCTTCCGTGTTCCCTTCACTCCCTCTGAAATTCATGGCCTCTTATTCTTTATTGTTGTCATACACACACACACACACACACACACACACACACACATTACACACAGAGAGAGGGGGAGGGAGGGAAAGAGAGAGAAAGAGAGAAAGAGAGAAAGAGAGAGAGAGACAGAGAGAGAGATGCAATACAACATGCTGAGTCCCTTTAGTGTTGCTTGTATGTATATGTGTTTAGGTCTGGCCACTCAGGTTTGTATAATATATCTGGGGACCACACAAACACGAGTGAATCCATGCTTAGTACCTACTATCCATGTTAGCCTACTACCTGTACTTGGTGAGCCCATGGCCCCCGGAGGAGAACCTACAACTGCCAGTTTCCTAAACCAGTATAATTCCTAAATACTCACAGAGGAGTGTAGCTCTCAACCCTCATTAAAGAAGCTTCTTCTTGCAGCAGAGGCCTTACAGAAAGCCGTAGCTGGCCAAATGCAGAGAACAACTGACGGTGGGAGTACTTAGCTCCAGTTGATACATCTACAACACAACCCCTACCTCTAAAACCTAAAGCTCAGAGGACATTGAAGTAGAAGAAAGAGAAGAGATTATAAGAGCTGGAGGACCAGGGCATATGCTGTGAGATAGTGTCTCTCATATACGACAAGGAAGTTGCACCATGAAATCTTAACAATGTAGTTACCTAAATAAGACTTGAAAAAAAATGATCACATCAGTTGACATGCCAATGTGGATAGGTGAAATTTTGCAAGACTCCATCCCTAGGACGAAGAGCTACAGGCACTTAATGGCTGCTAAGAGAGGAAGAATCAATCTTCTCCACACATAAGCTCTCAAATGACTGCTGGAGCTTCCCCTTACCCTGTCAGGATAAACCTTGATCTGTTGTTTTCCAAACATTATGCTGGCTCGAAGAAAACAAATTAAATCTCTAGGTCATCACAAATCTAATTTGTCAGCTACTCATGGTTATGGAAGCCAGGCATCTCTCTTTTCTTATTAATCTTCCAACTAGGGTAATTTCCACGTAAGAGTCTACTTCCCTGGTGCCTTCAGGTTAAATGAGAACACTTCTTACTTGCGTTTCTAATTGTTGGGAAGAGCTACTGTGCAGGGTTTTGCAACCTTATCCCCAAACCCTGGGGTTGGGGACACCACCTCAGTGGTGGGCCCAGTAATTTCTCTATTTTCTCTGCAGAGTAATGAAGTTTACAAAGTGCTTCCTAAGCTATTTGGACTTGAGGTGTTGCATAAATTGCTTATGTAAGAAGAATGGGAGCCACATTGAAGGCATCTGTATTATCTTCTCTGTCCCTCTGCCCCGACTCTGGCAAAAATTTGAGTGCATATCTGCTGGGAGAGCAGAAGTTAAAAACAGGCACCACCTGCAGGCAAGAGGGAGAGTCGTGGGGTTAGATTTTATACATTATGCTTTGAATAGACAAATCTAGTCCATGAACGGATACTACTCCCACTTAAGGAACACCTGCTCTAGGCCAAGTGTTGAACCAGGCATCTGCTTATATATTGTTTCTTATTCCATTTTTATTACCACAGAGCAAGGATTTTGTTTTGAAATCCCCAGACTATAGAGTGTGGGAACTGAGGCTCAGGGAAAAATGCGGAGTGTTTTCTTCTTGTCATAAATTACAAAATAGACCTTTCTGAGATTCAAAACTAGGCTCTAGGCTGGGGTGGCACATGTCTATAGTTCCAGCACTTGTGATCTGGGGACCAGGGGATCAGGAGCCTTCCATTACAGCCTGGGGTACATGAGATACTAAGAAAAACAAAACCAACTAAACAAGCAAAAGTTTAAATAAACCAGGCTCCAATCACTTTGCCACTGGAAATCTCTGCATCTGTTGTCTAGGAGTGGAGATGAAGGAAAGGAACAAGATGAAGGGAGAGGAGATCTAAGACTGAAAGTATAAGCAGCACACATCTCCTTCTGGCTTACTGTGTGCCAAGTTCGGGGATATTCTTGTTGTTATACAGGCACCACTTCTTAATGTTGTGTTTGAGAAAAGTTTCCATCACTGCTTGTTTTGAAAATGTAGTTGAGGATAATGTTCTGAAAATAGCAACTCACTGTATTTTAAAGATCTCCCTATAACTGTTGTCTTCTTTTTGCCTTCTTGTGAGTAATAAGGTTACAGCAAGGCAAAGAATGGGAAGAATTAAAACTTATACACACAGCAGGAGGAAACAGGAGAGAAATGCTTTCTTTTTACTGGAGCAGTAACTTTTGGGTTCTAGGAGATAGACATGAGGAAAGAGAAAGAGGTTTAAGATATTAATCACCAGTGTCCGTCCTTCTTCACATGACAGTGGCTGAAGATGCATTAGAAAAAAGTTCCATGGTGTTTAATGGGTGAGGTCTAAAAGCAAAGGCTCATGTCCTATCACCTACTTGATATTCTGTGAAGAAGCCTCCCAAACTGCCTTCACATGCTTACAATGTTCATAGCATCTTTCGGAAGATTAATCCATCATTTAATTAAATGGCATTTTGATATAACTGCTTTAGATAGCTTTTAATTCAGCACTGTTATTACAGAGAATTCTTCTCACCAACTGCATTTTGGAAACACATAAATGGTTTCTTTTCTTTCTTCCTTCTTCTTTTTGAAATATATATTCTTCTCCCTCTCTCAGCATAACACCATGCATCAAACTTAATGAAAGATAAGAAAAATTTGACATCTCCTCTGGATGCAGAAACTTGTGACTCCTCATATGCCTAAGGGTAGAATTGGCTCCTCACTGCCTGCTCTCATTCCTGATGGTACAGCATGGACAAGAGCCATGCTATGAACACTTCTTGCTCACCGTAACTACACACAAATATAAGACGGACAGAGGTGGTAGTGCCTCCTATGGCTTTAGTGCTCTTTTTACTTGAAGTCATCTTACACTTAAGTGGGTGATCTCACTTTAAGGAAGCAGTGTAAAATATTATATTGTTGGGTGTAGTAAAGATAGACAATGCTCCAAGAATGCTTTAGGCTGCCTGTTTTACACAGTGGTGATTATCTGAGTTTGGGGATTGATTGAAAGGCTTGCTGATTATTCATGGCTCCTGATATCCACGCCTTTTAGCAGTACCCTTCCACATTAACTCTGGGCTTAGCCTTCTTTTGCACTCCATTTTGGGTTGCTATAACAAAATTCTCTTTTTTTTCTATAACAAAATTCTTGATTCTGGATAATGGATAAATAAATGTTTCTATAGATGTCTGTTTAGCTGACAGTTTTGGAGGTTTGAAGTTCAAGATTAGGTGGGCCCCATTTGTTGACCCTGGGTGAGGGCCTTCTGGTTGCATCATAACATGGACGGTGGTATCACATGATGGGAGAGCAAAGCTATGCAAGAAGTCATGTGGTGAGTTAGAAAGCCTGAAAGCACAGAGAGGCCAGTCATACTTTTTTGTAACAATTGTCTCTTGCAGTAACTGGTTACATTACTGCTTCAAGAACTACAGTATTTTTTTTCCGAGGATGGTACCTTTATGGGCTAATCATCTCTTAAGGCTCCACACCACCTCAATACTATGGCATTTAGAAGCTAGGTCATAGCACATGAACCTTTGGAAAACATACTTAAATTGCATCCAAATCATAGTACCTGTGACTTTCTTTGGCCTTGGGCAATAGCTTATTATGTTAAACAGATTTTTCTAATAATCAGAATTTTTTGTAGTTAGAGTTTGACCTCATGGGGACAGGTGAATAAAACCATGTGAATGAAGGAACAAAGCTCATAGGTAGAGAGGGTGATTACCAGTGCATTTTCTTCTTTAGGATCATTTTTACTAGAAGCAAAATTATACTAAAAGGGCAACTTACATAGTAAAAAGAAAATGAGCCTAAGGAAGGTGACATTTTGGTCTCAGTGCTATTTTGTTCCATCCAGCATCCAAGTCTGCTGAATAAAAGTTTTTCAAGAGATGTGTGTGTGTGTGTGTGTGTGTGTGTTTTAAAATGTGAACTCCTCTCTTGGTGATGGTCATGATGAGACCCAAAACTCAAATGCCCACAGTGACTTGAAATGTTGAGGGTGAAGTGAGCTCAGACATAAAACAGTCGGGAGTGATGGGGACTGCGTCAAATAAAGAGCCATGCCGTAAAGAGAGACAGAGCTGGTTGGAAGACCAGGAAGGAAAGAGTTGCTAGAAATTGCGCGCGCGNAGAGAGAGAGAGAGAGAGAGAGAGAGAGAGAGAGAGAGAGAGAGAGAAAGAGAGTCCTGGACCTGGTGTCACACATGAAGATTCTTTCTATTTGAGTTCCCCTTTTGTAGAATTCTTGAGAATTTTATAAAATACGTCTTCCAAGGGTCAGACACAGCTTACTTTGCCTGCATGGAGACCTTATCACACCATAAAAATCAGATTTTAGGTTATGGTGCATCTATGGCATTTTACATTGTAGTTTTTAACTCATACATTTTAACATTTTGTCTTTAAAAATGTTTTATAAAGAATGTATGGAGACAAGTCAAGGTGCTACTGCACAGTAAGCTGCTGACCATGCATGTGGAGAACATCTACATTACTTCGATGCCAAAGATAATTATGAATTAAACAAGGATGCCAGATGGAGAAGAAGCAAATAGGCTGAAAATAGTTTATTGGACTGGATAAAGGTGAGGGGAAAGGGAAATCAAAATGGGTTTTAGGATGGAACAAATTTGTGGTACCATTTGCCATAGGAGCTAGGTGTCTTTGTGTTTGTTTCTTTTTCTATGGAGAAAAAGAATGGAAATTCAAAAGTATGGTTGTGTTAGTATGATTTGACCACAGTTCTGGCACCACTAAGCTCTTAGCCATTGTCAGATTTTATTTCCATTGCACAATCACACAGCTAGTCTTTCTAGCTTTAAAGTCTGTACTTGAAGCTAGCATATCTCATACTTTTTTATGCTTAAAAGTCACCTGGGCATCTTGTTAAAGTGTCAAGCCTGATTCAGGCAGTGTGAAGCGAGGCTCTTGATTCTGCTTCTCATCGGGCCCATCTGAGCCTGAGCCTGAGAGTTCATGTTTATTTGTCCAGTAACATGGAGCACTGAAACAAGCACAGGATGGTCGCGAAGTCTTTAGTCACAGTAATCATTTCATTTTGACATCAGGAACAGAAGAGGAAGGGGAGGAAGCTCCATAGTGGTCAGAGACCGGGACCTGTGAAACAGGTACTGAGCAGGCTCCTTTGACTTTGTGTATCTGGGGTCATCAGTCTTAAACCTTTTGGTGAAATTCCAATCTTTCTGTAAGCATTAGCTGCCACGTTGAAATGTTAGAATAGTTTTCTTTGGAACAAGACTGTTCGGAATTAGACTGCTCTGGGTGTTAGAGTCCCAAGGCAGCCTTGCATAGAATGCCCTTGAAGTGCAAGTGTCTGAAGAGTGGTTGAATTTTTTAATGCACAAAGACTCACACCTCCTTATGAAGCTATCTCTAGTTTGACAGAATATAAAGAGCTGAAGAAGCTATTGCAGGCTCTCCGAAAAAATATTCAACTACATTAGTACAAGATCAATTCACTCGCTCAACAATTTAACCCAGGATGCTGTTGGCAGATTTTTTTAAGAGGCTCCATCAAACTGCATGCAACCTGACATCATTTTAAAGTCCTAAGCCCACGTTTTTGTCAAAGGCAAACATTTGAAGTTGATTTCTCTAGAGGGTGTCAAGGTGTAAAATAGCTTTCATGGGCTGTCTGAAGAATCATGGAAAATTAACATCAAAAGTAATTTTGATCACCAAACTTTAGAGCTGGAAAACACTCAAGAGTCACAAAAGTCACAGAATCTCCCAACTGATAGGAGTTGAACAAATCCCCTTAGAATGCAGCTGAGAAATATTTGATTCAAGAAGGAGAAACATTGCAGTAAGCCATACAACCGGTCAGTGACTATCTCTAATATAGTATTTGTTACTGTGGATTGTGCTAAAGTAATCACATTGTGAAAGTCTAAAGATTAAGGTTTTTTTTTCAAGGACCACATCTCCCATGGAGAGGTTTATTAAAGTGTTCAGAAATTAGGGGAAAAATGAATGCCCACAACCCACATAGAAGACTTTGACCATCTTCTGCCTTTGATAAAAATAAAAAATGAGAAGCATTTTACTTTTGACAAATATAACACTTTTCACATTACCTTCAGAGGCAGGAGTATTTAAACCAGATGGAGGAATTTCTTTTGCTTTGGAGGGTGATCTGAGCTGAACAAATGATGCTCTTGGGAAGGATGGGGTGATAAGGATGCCTACTTGGGAGTTTCTTAAGGATGACAAACATGAGTTTTGTATGTTAATTAAATTGCAAAAGTTATTTCTGCACCATTGATTTTTTCCAGTTTTAGTTCTGTTTTTTTTCTCCCTCTGTTGTATAGTAAAATTAATGTAGAAAAATATTGAGCCTTCTCTTAGATGACCTACGGGAAGAAGAATATTGATTCATATGTAGGCTCCAACAGCCAGGGCCTTCACTCGCAGGATTAAAGCGTAGCACCCAGCAAGGCACCCAAGGCAATTAATGATCTGGCTCCTGTCCTTCCAGTACCCACCCACTGTTTAGCCATGGGGAGCTACATTTCTTTTCAGAATACATCTTCGTTTTCCTAACTCTGTCTTTGCACTAGCTTCAATCTGCCTGGAATACCCAAGATGCCCCTCCCTTTTAGCTAGTGAACATTTGCTCATCCAATTAGACCAGGCCAAGGCTCCTCTGCAAAGGCCTCTGTGGGCCCCTGGATAGAAGCAGAGGCTGTGTCTTTGTACTATTTATAGCCCTCCATGCTTATGGTAACAGCAGGGTCTTAAAATTATGCATTCACTTGTATGTCTCTCTGTAGTGACTGCTCCATAGAATCATCAGTGGAACTCCAGAAAGAGCCCCTATTCTGGTGTCACCTTAAGATTCTGATTCAAACAGTCTACAGTTGGATGATGACACTACTATTGAGGTTGAAGTACCCTCAGGTAGTTTTAGGGTGCAGACAACACTGAGATATATCATGATTAGAATACCAGTTCTTTGCAGAGACTATGTTTATCTCTTTTTTTGCTGTCCCTCTTTCAGTGCCTAGTACAGTGCCTTGCAATAAGACTTACATAAATCTAGGAAGTGAAGTGGGTCAAAGCAGGCTCTCAGCATGTGCAATGTTCACTTTGTGGAATGATCCATTTTCTCAGAAATGGTCTGAGTCCAGTGGGGAAAGGTAAATACATAGCATCACAAGGAGGAAAATATGGGCAAGTTAGTTTTTGATCACCTTGCTTGACACCAAGTATGATTATAAATAAAAAAAAGCAACCTACAAAGAAGCTGCCTGGAGAATCATTTGTTTGGTACAAAGGAGGCCAAAAGTGGGAGGAAGTGGTATTTAGGACTTCTCATTAGCGCACAAACAATTCAGTTCCATATTGGAGTTTTTCAAACAGAGGTCACATTCGTCCCCCCCTGCCTGCTTTGTGCCCTCCACTGCCCGCAATCTCCTTCCCATTTTGATGTCACATTTGAGCTTTTGACCTCTCCTTTCTTTTCGACACCTAGCTCCCTTTCATGGACTCCTATTTAGCTGTTAGGCCTTTTACTTGGGCTGATGTCCCTATGGGTGACTAAAGGCTTTGGGAAGGAGAAGTTCAAAGCAGTATAAATGTCCCTAGAATCACACTGGCTGGGTCCATTTCTGCCACTTCCTAGCTCTGTAAACTTATTTGAGATGAGATTGGGTGTGTTCAGAGTGGTCAGAGTGTAGACTGTGATCTTATTTTATGTTTGCTGTATCATTTTATTTTCCCTCAAAATTGGTTATTTATCAGAATTCATTTTCTTGGGTTTGGGTGAGTTTGTGTTTTAGTTACTTTTCTTTTTTTACTGAAAATACTTTTTTTTTCGCCAGCTAGTGATGGCACACTCCTTTAATCCCAGCACTCGGGAGGCAGAGGTAGGCAGACTTCTGTGAGTTCAAGGCCAGCCTGCTCTACAGAGTGAGTTCCAGGACAGCCAGGGCTACAGAGAAACCCTGTCTCGAAAATAAACAAACAAACAAACAAACCGAAAAAATTTTTTTTCATACAACATGTCCTGATCATGGCTTCCCCTCTCTCATCTCTTCCCAGATATTCCCTATTCCTCACCTTTTAAACTCCATGCTTTTTTCTCTCTGTCTTTAGAAGACAAACAAACAAAAAACAAAAAACAGAATAAAACAAGCAAAAAAAGCGTTAGGAGAAACACACACACAATCAGAAATCATAATATTTAAACAAAAGACTAATAAAGAAAAAATGCTCAAACAAAGCAATATAACACACAAAAAAATCTTGTTTTGTGTTGGCCATCAACTGCTGGGCATGGGGCCTGCCATTTAAGTCTGGTTTTTACACCCAGAGAGACTCCACTGGAGAAAACTAAATTTTCCTTTGCAAGTGGATGTCTATTGGAGACAGCTTCTTGGTTAGTGATGGGAGTGCATGTTTATTTCTGCCCCACCTCCAGCACTGGAACCTCATCTGGCTTGGACCTGTGCAAGCCCTATGCATGCAGCCACTAGACTGTGATTTAATTTTAATTATGTTGCCTTTGTGTCTTCATTTTTCTCTCATCTGCAGAATTAAATGCTGATGTCAATAACAGTGACTGGTTTCCTCAGAGGATTACAATTAATTCAATAAGTTAATTTATACAAGGCACCCAGAGTAATGTCTAGTGCGTTTGTGAACTTTCAATGCCCATAAACTCATTTTGTCATTGCTATTATTTGGAGAGTCTTTTTTTTTTTTTTAAAAGAAACTCAGACGCTTTCCAGCAGCAGGTCACTGGTGGAGTTAAACCAACCACCTAGAAATCTTTAGCCATCAATACTGGCTGTGCAGCATCCCGCACAGAACTAGATAAACACAACCCTATTGTTGTCTTCTGGCTCTGCCTCTTTGCCAAGTATCCTCGATCTAATGTATTAGAAGGAGCTACTGTCTTTAATCTTTGAAGTATAAGTGAAAAAGTGTCTGGGAGATTCCTTGGGGCACCTTGTCCATTCAACTAGAGAATGACCCATCATGGCACTCAGCTTTTCAAAGGGAAGCCTCAAGTGCATCATTAAGCTTAACATATGATTGCTTCCTTACAGTCCTGCTGGGGGCAATTTCAGATTTAAAGATACACACACACATATGTAGCTATATATGAATATCTAGGTACATGCACATATGTCCTATCACCTATTTTCTTAGGAAATCAAGAAGTAGAACATATAGCTTTGATAAAGTTGTTTCCTTCAAAAATAATATTTGTTATTGATTTATAAAAATGTACTCATGGCAACTTTTCTGGATTTTTTGCATGATTTTGTAGGGAAATTAATTCTTTGGCTGTTATCTGGTGTTTTTAATGAGGACAATACTAGTCAACTACATACCAGACAGCAATTGTAGTCCTTCTAGGTTATATTTCAATAGAAACAGAAAATTTCCAACTGCCACACCTGAGTTTATTCACCAGGAAACAAAAGTATTTTAGGCACTTAGTATTTTGGCTTAGGAGTCAACAAACTCCAGGTTATTTTTTAACTTTCTGTGCCTTTTTAGTCCCAACCTATTTACAGTCCTTTTCCTTAGAAAGGAAAATTTTAAATCCACGTAAAATTCTGGGCTGCTGCCTGGGGTTTTAGGTGGAAAAAGCCTAAGATTCATGGACTGACATGGTCTTTCAACTGAGAGCCTAGTGGTGAGTCTCACCAATCCTGTTTTCTGGCTCCTCTTTGTTTTCTGTGCTGATGGAAGGTTCTAGATTCTCTCCAGCATTTTTTGAGATGCCTCTGAAGGCCTCCTGTAAAGCTTTCCAGTGGTTCTCATCTCCAGCCACCTTCTGCAGTACTCTCTGCACTACTCACACACAGGTTCCAACCTAGAGCCTCCCAGTACGTCTTTGCCCATGGCTAGGTCTCAGCGTGGAATCTGAGGCTCCTCTAGATTGAGCTCCAATTCTCTTCAACCCCACCTGTGAATGCTTCATAACACCCCCCCCCCATATCCTACCACTGTTTTATAATCACTGTCATCTTCATTCCTGATTATTGCATTTGGACATTTAGCTTTCAGACCCATTTCAAATAATGATCAAACATGAACTAGACCCCCACCTCCCTTTCTCTCTCTTTTTCTCTCTCCCTCCTTCCTTCTTCTTTCCTTCCCCCACTTCTCTCTCTTTCTCTGTTGGTCTCTGACTCTAATGGTATTCTTTTGAGAGTGTCCTAAGAGGGGTTTGTCTTTTTTCAGGTGTACAATGTTTTGTCCTTGAATCCCATGTATTTGCATAATTTAAATATGATGGTTAATCTGTCTTGGCAACTTGATTGGAGCTGGAATTAACTAAAATATACACTTCTGGGCAAATCTGTGAGGGTATTTCTTCGAAGAATCAACTGAGGGTAAAATATCTTTCCTCTTACAGAGATCTAGATGTGAAGAAGTCCAAGGAAAAAGCAGGAACACTTGCTTGCCTTGCTCATCTTTGCTTCGTGTTTGTGACTGTGTCTACCCCATGCTTCTTGGTGTTGCTGCCACTACTATCCTCCACTGACATCAAATCCCAACATGTTCAACTTTCTGACATGAACTAAAGAGAAATGACTCTCCAGGAATTCTCCAGGCTTTCCATGCCGAAGACTGCTAAGGCTCCCAGCCTCATAGACAGGGCAGTTACCGGTTTCTCAGTCTCTCCAGTATACATAGTATGCTGTATGTAGTCCAGTACATAGTATGTAATCCAGCATCCATTATTGACATACAAAGCCCTATAATGTAAACCAATGTAATAAATCCCCTTTATAATATATACTTATCCTATTGTTTCTGTTCTTCTAGGGAACCCTGACAAATACAGTGAGCATTCTAGAAATAATAACAACAATAGTATTTATTATTTGATTGAAAAAAATATTCTTTCAGGCTCAAAATAGTTGCTTTTATTCTTAAACAATTCTCAATTGCCCAGTGGATTTCATTTGAAAATTTGAAGAAAGGAACATCAAAGAAATCAGTATTATTTGAAGGCTAGTTTAAAATAAATGTGAATATGCACAGCTGAGTGTTAACAGATTAACCAGGTGTGGTGTTTTGAGTGAAAATGACCCCCATAGGCCCATAGGGAGAGTTACTATTAGGTGGTGTGGCCTTGTTGGAGTAGGTGTGGCCTTGTTGGAGGAAGATGTCACTGTGGGGGCAGGCTTTGAGGTCTTATATGTTCAAGCTATGCCCACTGTGGCACACAGTCTCCTTCTGCTGCCTAAGGATCAAGATGTAGATAGAACGCTCAGCTCCTCCAGCACCATGTCTGCCTGCACATCACCATGCTTCCCACCATGATGACAATGGACTAAACCTCTGAACTGTAAACCAGCTCCAATCAAATGTTTTCCTTTATAAGAGTTGCTGTGGTCATGGTGTCTCTTCACAGTAAGAGAAACCCTAACAAAGACACCTGGTGTGGAGTATCAAATGATGGGTTTCATTTTCTTCTTTTGGAAGGTGATGACAGAAGTCGTTATGTATTCCTAGACCTAAGTGAGCATTCTGTGGCTTCTACAGAATTTGTTCTTACAGTCAAGTTTATATGGAAGGTGTTGAGGTCCTCAATGGCTTCTCAAATTTACCATTGCATTCTGAGATCCTTTAGAGGAGAATGGGAAAAGCCTGTGAGTTCATGCCACTCAAGGCAGGTTTGGGACATTTCACCAACCTTGGGAATCTCTGTTTTACTGTCTACCTGCCTGCCATGGAGAGGAACATAGGCTCAAACTGCTATTTCCTTAAAAAGAGGAAAAGCCAATCAAAAGTCCCTGACAATCAGGATGGGTGTGTTACTATCACATTCATGCAACAGACTACCTTGACAAAATGACAGAAGCAGGCCTAGATATGTAGTTTGCTGGAGTCTCTTAAGTAATTATTTGGTTATGACCCCAGCAGCCCCAACCCTAGTTCTGTGGAAGCTCTTTTTTGTTTGTTTGTTTGTTTTAGTTTTTCAAGACAGGGGTTCTCTGTGTAGCCTTGGCTGTCCTGGAACTTGCTCATGTGGACCAGGCTGGCCTTAAACTCACAGAGATCTGCCTGCCTCTGCCTCCTGAGAGCTTGGATTACAGGCATGCACCACCACTGCCCTGTGGAAGCTCTTTAAATATGGCCCTTAGTTTCAGCCTTTGTTACAGATTGATAACTCTCAGCTAGCCAGGAATGACTGAAGTATATTATGTACTCTCAGTTTGAAGCTCAAGCAGACTAAATGGCATCAGCAACCATGACTAAGAAAGGGAGAAAAAAGCAAACTTGCTTATTGGTTCTATGAAAGAAAGTTAATATGTGACATCACCCACTCCAATTATTAAAAATATTTCAAATTCATTTTATCTTTTATAATCTATACGTGTGTGTATGTGTGTGTGTGTATGTGTGTTTGTGTGTGTGCATGCATAGTGCACACATGTCATGGTATATGTGTGGATATCAGGGGACAACTTTGTGGAGTTGGTTCTCACTTTTCACCTTTATGTGGGTTGCAGGGATTGAACTCAGGTTGTCAGGCTTGTGTAAAAATAAATACTTTTATCTGTTGAGCTACCTTTTTCACTGCAATTTTTTTATTAGCATATACTCAGTACTCACTGTACATAGTACTGGGTTTCATAAGGACATTGTTGTAGAAGTATGTAGTGTGCTTTGACCATACTTCCCCTATCACCCTCATCTATTAGTCTCTTTCAATTTCCTACACAATTTCACTTTTACTTTCATGTCAATCTCTATACACATTACTATGCATCTATATAATATCTAGGATTCACAAATGAGAGGAAACTTGATATTAGTCATTTTGAGACTGACTTAACTGCTTAATATGGTAATTCCAAGCTGCATCAACTTTCCTGAAAATGACATAATTTAATTCTTTTTTATAGCTGAAAAAATTCCATTGTGCACATATCCCATATCAGCTCCAGTCCTTCGTTTCTCTGAATGTGACTGTATTGTGCATGGCCCTTTTGAAAAGGTGATTGATTTTTAAAGCGAGCCACTAGAATGTGTCCTGATCTGATGTGACTAATGTTTATTTTTAATTTAATTTAAAAAGTGTCTTTATTTATTTTACATCCCGAGCACAGTTTCCCCTCCCTCCTCTCCTCCATGACTGATGTTTGTACAGAAGAGGAGCATGGAAACCCAGGAGATATGCAGAATAGGTCGAAGGCTGGATGACTAGTGAAGAGGAAACAGGGTAACTGTCACCCACAATCAAGGAATGAGGCCTCAGAGCAAACTGTCTACTGTTGCCTTTACCTAGACCATCTAACCTCCAGAACTGTAAAAATAAACTGCCATTATTTAAGCCATCCAGTCCGTGCATTTTTGTTATGGCAGCTACAGAGAACTAGTTAATTTCCCTCCTAGTTCTGATCTGCTTTTTCTCCTTTGGCATGGATATGGCTGGCTGGCTGTGGTTATGATGGTGATAACTCTTTTATTAGTGCCCGGGTGGCCCAGCTTCAAGCATAGAAAGCATGCTTCATACAGACAGGACCCAATCCCACAATTTAGACCTAGTAAATTCCCAGTCTATGGGAGCAGAGCTGTTATATAATGTAGTCCTTCTTCTAACACAGTGCCTTTACCCCATCCTTTTGAGCAGAGCAGGATCTCTGCCATGCTATTAAACTTGATCTGAGATCTGATATCTCATTGGTTCACTTTCTGTAAAATCCACTTGGGAGGGATCTAGGTCTGTAATTATTGCTGTTTAACTGCTTTATTTTGCCTAAGAAGACAAATTCAAGCAATGCTGGAAAGCAAATCATTTTTTGTGCCCACATTATGCTGACTAATGCAACATAATCACAAATTAATTTATGCAAAAGGGTACATTCCCAGTCTACGAATATTGAGCATGTTTGCAGTTTCCCCATGTGATAGTATGATACATATATTTTGGTTTCCATTATTCAAGGCAGTCAATAAAAACAAAAATTTCTTCTCCAAAAGTGGGTCATAGAAACTTTAACTCTCCTCCACTTGTTACTGTCCATAAAGAAATTGGCCATGGCAGCTTATTCCTGTAATCCTAGCTCATAGGCTGAGACAGGAGGACTGCCATGAATTTGAAATCAGCCTGGGCTACACAGTGAGTTCCAGGCCAGCTTGCAATATGGTGTGAGATTCTCTCAAACAAACAAACAAACAAACAAACAACCATCAAGATAAAAGCAAAAGAAATCCCTTGACTCCTCCTTGCCTAATGGAAGTCCCAGAAGTGTTCTACCTTACACTGAGGTGAAAGGAAAGCTCAATAATTTGAATGGACTAGGTTTTGTTGGATCTCTCCACTCAACTGCTAGCAAACTTATCTGTGTGTGATGGCCAATCTTGATTGTCAACTTGGTGGGATTTAGAGTTACCATGGAAACATGACTCTAGGTGCATCTATAAGGACATTCCCAGAAAAACTTGATTAAGTGAGTATGGAAGATCTACCTTACATGTGGACAGAACTATCTCATGTGTTGGGCTCCTATACTGAATCAAAAAGAGAAAGTGAGCTGAGCACCAGCATACATCTCTCTCTCTGCTTCTAATTTCAGATGCAATGTGACCAGCCACCTTATGCTACTGCCACCATGATTTCTCCACCATGATGGATTGCATCCCTTCTTAAATTATAACTGAAATAAGTCCTTCTTTCTTGAAGTTGTTTCATGAGATATTTGATCACAGTAATAAGAAGAGTAACGGATACAGAATGCAATGAAGTCTCCATGAAGATTCTAATGGATCAGGATCAGGAGTTTCTGGATAGTAGAACATGTATGACTTTTTGGAGGATAGTGTGCCTAAAGATGGCATAGGAGCTCTATGCAAATTCTCCCATGCCTTGACCTATGCATCTTTTCATCATTAACTTTTGCAATATACTTTATAATAAAAGTGTTTCTTTGCATTCTGTGAATCATTTGAGCAAATTTATCAAACCCAAGGAGGATATTGTGGGAACTCTAATTTGTAGCCAGTTGGTTAAAAGCATAGGAAAAACAGCCTAGGGCTTGTGACTGGAATCAATATTGGGGGTTCAATATTAGGACTGAGCCTCAACTGTGAGATCTGATGCTATCTAAGTAGACAGCATCAAAATCGAATTTAATTAGAGGGCATAGAGCTGATGCTTGTTGCTGGAATAACTGCTACTTTCTGGCAGGGAAAAATCCTCCTGATATCTTTGGCTAGAGAAGTCCTCTGTGTTGGTGTTGAAATTAGAAAGAGGTAAATAGACTTTATCCCCCTAACTCTGATGGCTGCTATGAATTGTCAGCTTCATAAAATCTAGAATCACTTGAGAGATATGCCTCTGGGCATGCCTGTGGTGGATTATCTTGACAAAATTAAGGGTGGTGAGAAGACCCAACCATTGCAGATGGCACCATTCTTCAGGCAAGGCATCCTGAACTGTATAGGTGCAGAGAAATTGAGCAGAGCACTAGCATGTATTTGTGCTTATGTGTGTATTTATTGCTTTCTGTCCCATGTTAGGAATGTGAGATGTCCAGCCTCCCCTAACTCTTACCACTGTGACTTTTAATGATAAACTATAACTTGGAAAAACCTAAAGAAACTCTTTTTTCCTTATATTTATTTTGTCAGGATTTTTTTTGTCACAATGACAGAAAAGAAACCAAGGCACTAACAAATCCTATATGTGATATGAGATAATCCAAATATCAATTATCATTTTCTATATTCCCTGTAAGTAAGTATGTAGCATATTCTTGAGAAGATTCTCTATGTATTACTTGACATCTATGTTGCTTTCACCAACACTGTGGAGAAATAATTGAAAAAAGTAGTCAAATAACATTTAGGATATACAGTAAGTATTAAACACTTCCACGGGTGGGGCATTGTGAAAAGCAATTTTGTATCATTTCATTAATTAATCTGAACTATAATTTTATGAACTAGGTGTTAAATCTCCATTTTCATGTGAGAAGTGAAAACACAGGGAAGTTATTAAAACTGTCTCATTATAGTACTTCACGGATTGAAAGATCAGCCTTATATAGAATTGCATCACTTGTCCATGTTACCCTCACTTTTGAATATAATTTGTATAAAATGCTTTTTAAACATCTGCTCAAAACTGTGGACTAGGATGACACAGTGAAAGTTTTGGATTAGCTATGAAGTGCCGCTCTAATAGGCCCATGTGTTGAATCAAGGGTTGCTTCCCGTCTGGAGGCAATGCTGAGAAGTGATTGGGCCATGAGGAAGCTAACTTCATCAATGGATTATCTCTTCATGAGTTTATAGCTGAATGAATTATTAGTAGGAACCTAGTGGGAGCAACTGGTCATGGGGGATGTTCTTTGTTAATTAATTAATTAGTTAGTTAATTATATTGAAAGTAGGTTTTTTTCCCCATACAATACACTCTGATTACTATTTCCCCTCCCCCTAGTCCTGCCAGATCCTCCTCATCTCCCCTCTCAAAGGAGGAGGGTCAAAGGACCCACACCCTTTCTGTCTCTCATTAGAAAACAAAGAGGCAACTAGGGAACAATTATAAAACAAAATAAAATACAATAAGTTAAAAAATAAGCAAATTGGAATAGTACGAAACAAACAGAAGAAAAAGAGGCAAAGCAAAAGCACAAGAAACACACACAGATGCAGAGACATATTTGTTTGCACACAAAGAAATTCTTTTAAAACACAAAACTGGAAGCCATAATACAACTCCAAGGACTGGTAAGATGAAAAAAAAAAAAGCCCTAACTCAACATTATGAGGCAAAGAACCTCCAAAGATGAATTTGTTTTCTGTTGGCCGTATATTACTGGGCATGGGCCTACTCTCAAGAGTAGTTTGTTTCTCCAGTGAGACTTCCTTGAAGAAAACTAATTTTTCATTTTAAGTAGTTATTAATTAGAGATAGCTCCTGTGTTAGGGTTGGGGGCATGTGTTCACTTCTTGAGCGTATGCTTTTTTAAATTGCTGTATATTCATTGTACAAAATAATGGGTTTCATTGTGGCATTGCATTTCCATATATGCATATAGCATACTTTGATCATATTCACCCCACTCACTCCTTTTCTTGTCTCCTTTTCCCTCCCATGATCCTCTTCATCTCTACAAATACTTCCCTTTCTCCATTTATGCCTACTTTCCTACAAATGATGGAATTTAGTTCCTTTTATAGTAGAATAAAGTCTAATATATAAATACATCATATTTCCTTATCCATTTATCCGTTGATGGGCATGTAGGCTAATTATCTCTTATATACACACTAAAAATAATAAAAATCTGAAAAATAAAGTATAGCTCTGCTCCTGGCTGACTTCATAGCCTTCAAAAATTTACTGAATTTATCCAAGTACCAGTTGATTCTGCCATAAATGGGATGTTATCTTTTTCCCTGTAAGCAATCATGTAGATAACTTTTCACTTCTCTTGAATAAATACTTAGGAACAGAATTTCTGGGTCACATTACAAACTTACATTTAACTTTTTAAGTTATTGCTAACCTGTTTTACATCCACATCACAATCTATGAGAGTTCTCTTTCTTTACACTTACATTTGTCTTTAGATAATAATGATTCTAGCTATTCTGTTGTGTATGAAGTTGTATGCCATTGTGGTTTCAATTTGTCTTCCCCAATGATTAATAATGTTAAGCATCTCATGGTACTTAATATGCATTTGTATATCTTTGGTTAAATGTCTATTGAAATATTTTGCACATATTTCAATTGAGTTGTTTTATGGCAATATAAGAACCTTTTACTTATTCTGTTGGAGTTCTTTGACATGAACTGTGAATTCACCAATAACAAGTCAATTACATTACACAATATACTTAATGTTTGACAAAAATGTTCTCGATGATGCTATTCAATTCAATTCACTTCAGTGACTTTTTATGGGGTACCAATTGTACAGTATACATATTCCATGTGTTGGAGATTCAATAAGACAAAAATCTTTGTTCTTAGAGAAATAAGTAGTTATTACCAATGGTTGCATGGTTAGTGGGTAGAAATAACTGGGTTTTGGGCCAGGTCTTTTCTTTGAAGCCCAAGATCTCAGCTACTCCTCTACATGGCTCAAGCATGATTGTAGTCCAACGTGTAGCAGTAGATTTACTGCTCAACATGCTCCCAAATCGTTATGATCACTATATATAGTACTATGGAAATATGAAATGCCAGAACTGGTTTATATTTAAGAGCGAAAACTTAGAGGATGATTTTTCATTTATTTGGATCAATAGTTTATTTTCATATATGCCAGGTATATGTAACCTCTATGTTGTTCCTCAAAGGCATAACCACTATGCAAACTTCCTAATTGGGTCATAGTTCAGCTTTCGCTTTCTCTCTGACACAACTTTCTCCTTTACACATTGTTAGTCTAAGCAACCTCTACCCCGAAGCCTTGAAGAATCTTATTAAATGGATAGGTAGAAAAAATTATTGTTTTGTTTTATATTGTTTAGTTTTGAGACAGGGTTTCTATGTAGCTCAGGCAGCTCTTGAATTCACTATATAGTTGAGGATGACCTTGCATGCCTGATCTTCTTGCTTCCACCTCCTGAGTGCTGGGATTATAGACATGTGACACCACGCCTGGCTGGAGTATTTTATTGTGTCTTTAGAAAGTGGGCTACTGGCCGGGCGGTGGTGGCGCACGCCTTTAATCCCAGCACTCGGGAGGTAGAGGCAGACAGATCTATGTGAGTTTGAGGCCAGTTTGGGCTACCGAGTGAGTTCCAGGAAAGGTGCCAAAGCTACACAGAGAAACCCTGTCTTGAAAAACCAAAAAAAAAAAAAGTGGGCTACTGAAAGGTCAATGGAGTTAGTTCTTTGCCTTGATGTTAGGATGTTTCCTCTTGAGATGACAGACAGTGAGGCAGAGGACCTTTGATTTCCTAGTTCCTGCCCCCACCCAGCCCAACCCTTAATTAGCAGCAGCCTCAACAGTAGTCATTTCTGAATGAAGTGTGAGTCCACAAAACTCTATTTAATAATTTATTAGGGGGTGCAGTGGAAATAACAGACTCACTGATATAGAACAAGGAGGACATCAGTGCTGATCCTACTGGTCCAGCTGCCACTGTCCTGTCCAAAGAAGATGGGAACCAACCGCAAGTTGTTCCATGCCGCTTGATCTGGTCCTGGCCATTGAAGAGAGCACACAACTCCTATTCCTCTGCTCTTAAGGGATCACCTACACAGGCAAGGCCATGCCCCAGGGCTTTCTACTTCAAAGCCATTGGCTGAATGGAACGAATTCCCACAACATCTGAATATGGTGTTTTCCTGAATCTCTGGTCACAGCAGCATCCAGGGACATCTCCTCCCAATGGTAGAAGCCTGGAAATGCTCTGTCAGCTGTTCTCTTGAGTTCTATCCTCCAGGACCATATCTGGAAACCACACATCTACACAGAATGTTCCTGGCTGAGGTTGCTGCTCTGTCAAATGTGCTTTCAAAAGTGTTCCCTTCAGGAAGGAGAGCTAGCCATACCATGCCAGGTAATCACAGTTGGAGCTATTCAGCTCTTCCCTTTGGCTCTAAGTAACTTCTAATACTTTGCAGCACTAGAGCACAGCAGGAGAGCATCCTCAAGCATTCAGTGTCAGGCAGCTCTGTCATCTAAGGTGGGCCCTGCCTCTTCCTAATTGTATCTAGGACAAGTAACTTAGTCTTTGTGGTCTTCAGATTCATCATTTGTAAAACAGAGTAATATGTTTTTCCACCTTCTTGAGTAACTTTCAGGATTAGTAATCTATGAAAAACATAGTGTCTGACACACCAGAAACACTCAATATATTAGCTACTATAAAATTACTAGATACAGAAAAAATTATTTGAACAATTAAACTATGAAAGAGACTTGTAAATGGTGCTAAATTCTTCCCACTGGGCTTTAAAGCATCCTGGAAATTGGCAAAGGAAATAGCTGCTTGTTCTTGCTAGTAAAATACTATGATTTTGCTCCTGCTCATGTGGGTGTTTTGAATGCTCTTATTACTTCACTAAGGGAACCACTCAGCTTTCAGTTTTAGCTGATACCACTTGGAAATACATCATCAGCTTTCTTTATGTATATAACTCTAGTATTGCCCTTCCTATATTGCGTTGTAGCAATTGTTAGTTGGGCTTCATTACCAGATTTATAATTTTTAAAAGACAGATTTTTTGCATTATTCATTAAAGCATTCAATTTCAACATGTATTCAATGTAAATTATTATTTATGAGATGTTTGCATTCCTTTGTGTGTATTTAACATTTTAAAATACATTTCAATTTGTATTATGCATATTGAAATGTTTAGTAATTTTCATGTATAGCTAGTAGATGTGGGATTACATTGCACAATTCTAAATGCCTCATTTATATTCTCAGATCATTTTGATCATATCTCAGTTACAGAAATTTAAATAGAGTATATTATGAATGATTTATTCATATGTCTGTTTCCTGCCTATGAGCATTTCTGGTGTGAAGAGTTATCTTTGTATCCTATTCCATAATGTAGTGCTTACCCTATATTAAATGATCAATAAATCATAATGTTTTAGTAAATTTTCTGTTGTGGTGATAGAATACCCTGACAAAAAGAAATTCAAGGAAGAAAGGGTTTATTATGGCTTATGCTTCCAGAGGGCTAGAGTCTACTGTGACAGGGAAGGTATGGAGGCTGCCAGGGAAAGCATGTTTATGGGAGCAGGAAACTGGCTGATAACATTTTCATCCATACACTGGAAGTAGAGGGAGAAAGAACAGGAAGTGGGATGAGGCTACAAACTCCAAAGCCTGCCCTCTCTCCTTCTTCCTTTAGCAAAGCTGTACTTTCTAAAGATTCCATAACATTCCAAAACAGTGCCACTAACTGGAGACCAAGTGCTTAATTACTTGAGCCTAAGGGAGACATTTGTCATTTGAACCACAACAAATAGTATGCCTATAGTTACCTAATAACTATTAAGTGCCTGGGGATTTATACACATTTCATTTAATCATATTTATTCACTTGGGTAGTTTATAGATAGATAATGCAATTGAATCTCAGAAAGTAAGTAACTGGACTGAGTTATAAATTGAGAAACATGGGATTGAAGCCCTTGTCCATGGTATTAGGATATGAATCAAGTCAATGTATGTGAGTCCCATCTTAGCTTTATTGAAAATTGGTGACATTTAGCGTATGCTTGAATCCCTTGAGACTCAGTCTCTGATGTGAAATGAATGAACCCTGTTAGGTAATATCTAGAATGTCTTTCAACTTCAAATACTATTATTAATAATTTCTTATAATTCTACAAATTTTTCTCCATTCACAAATTGTTTTCTAGAGTACAAAGTATCTCCACAATTAGGCCTACTTAAGCCACTTGGTTAGTTTCAAAGAGTGACTCAAGTTTCCACATAAATTATTACAAAGCATATGAATAATTTTTGTGGTAGTGGGCATTGACCCTAGGATGCTGTGCATTGTAGGCAGGTGCTCTACCACTGAGCTAAACCTCTTGCCCCCAAATTAAATGTTTATCAGTGTTCTATTTCTTTTTTAATTTATAGGGAAAATGAAGGGTATCTTATTAATATACTTACTTGGTTCTTGTGCTTAATATTGGTATTCCTATTTAATTCATTTGAAGATTGTTGGGAGGATACACCTAATTTCATTAGATATAGCATTAATTTGTCCTTGAAATTTTCCCTCAATCTGCTAATATTTATAAACAAGACAGTAAATGAAACTTTTTCTTTTAAATAAAATAGAGACTATCTTTTTAATGAAAATTGAACTTTTTTCATACAATATATTCTGATCACAATTTCCTCTTCCTCATTTCCTCCCAGATCCTTCCCATCTCCCCACTCATCAAATTCCATGCCTTCTTTCTCTCTGTTTTTATAAAACAAACAGACGACGAAAGAGGTATTTTGATAGAGGGAGCCATTATGGGGTTAGGGAGAAGCCTGATGCTAGGGAAATTCCCAGGAATCCACAAGGATGACCCCAGATTAGACTACTAGCAATAGTGGAGAGGGTGCTTGAACTGGCCTTCTCTTGTAATCAGATTGGTGAATACCCTAACTGTCATCATAGAGCCTCCATCCAGTAAATGGTGGAAGCAGATGCAGAGATTCACAGCCAAGCACCAGGCTGAGCTCCAGGAGTCCAGTTGAAGAGAAGGAAGAAGGATTTTATGAGCAAGGGGGGTCAAGATCATGATGGGGAAATCTACAGAAACAACTGAACCAAGCTTGTGGGAACTCAGGAATTCTAGCCCGACAGCTGTGGAACCTACATGGGACTGGACTAGTTCCTCTGCATACAGGATACAGTTGTGTAGCTGGGTCTGTTTGAGAGGCCCCTGGCAGTGAGATCAGGATCTATCCTTTGTGCATGAGCTGTCTTTCTGGAGCTCATTACCTATGGTGGGATGCCTTGCTCACCCTTGATGCAGGGGGAAGGGGCTTGGTCCTGCCTATACTGAATGTACCAGGCTTAGCTGAGCCCTGGAGGAATGGATGGGAAATGGGTGGGTGGGTGAGTGGGAAGAGAGGTGGGAGGGGGAACTGTGGTTGGTATGTAAAATGAATAAAAATAAATGAATAAAAAATAAAAAAGAGAACAAACAGGCAAATGAAACAAACCATCAAACAGAAAAAGAAAATCATAGAAATACAGATACACGCACACACATACGTACATACATACACACACACACACACACACACACACATACACACACAAAACCCATAAAGACACAAGATCAAAAATCATAACAAAGACCAGTAAGGTAAAAAAATGACCAAACAAAGCATCATAGGACAAAAAGAATTCCTCTAAAATATCATTGAGTTCATTTTGAGTTGGCTGTTTACTGTTGGGCATGGGGCCGCTCCTAAGTGTGGTTTGTGTACTGTCTTAGTCAGTGTTCTATTGGTGTGAAGAGACACCATGGTCAGAGCAACTCTTATAAAGGAAAGCATTTATTTGGGGCTTGCTTACAGTTCAGATGTTTCATCCATTGTCATCATGGCAGGAAGCATAGTGGCATGCAAGCAGACATGATGCTGGAGAGGGAGCTCAGAGTTCTACATCTGGATCCTCAAGCAGCAGGAAGAGAGAGAGACACTGGGCCTGGCCTGAATTTTTTTGTATTTTATTTTTATTTATTTATTTTATAATCATGTGGTTTTATTTATTTATTTAAACTTTTTTTTTTCATTTATTTTACGTACTGACCACAGTTTCCGCTCCCTCCTCTCCTTCTGTCTCTCCCACCCTGACTCCCATCCTTCCTCCTCCTCATCCATCCACTTCTCTGGCTCCATTCAGAAAGGGGCAGGCCTCCCATGGGCTTGAACAAAGCATGGCACATCAAGTTGAGGCAGGACCAAGCCCCTTCCCCTACATCAAGGCTGGGCAAGGTAATCCAGCATGAGGGAACAAAGTCCCAAAAGCCAGCTAAGTTCCAGGAACAAGTCCTGATCTCACTACTTGGAGCCTTACAAACAGACCAAAGCTACACAACTGTTACCCACATGCAGAGGGCCTAGGTCAGTCCTATGGAGGCTCCCTAACTGTTGGTCCAGAGTTCATGTGCTCTCACGAGCTCAAGTCAGCTGTCTCTGTGGGTTCTTCCATCATGAGCTTGCCACCTCTGGCTCGTATAATCTCTCCTCCCTTTCTTCAGCAGGACTCCCGAAGCTCATCCCAGTGCTTGGATGTGGATCACTACATCTGCTTCCACCAGTTAATGGGTGAAGGCTCTATGATGGATGTCATTGTTTTTTATAGCTGAGTAGTACTCCATTGTGTGTATATGTATTGAATTTCTTTATCCATTCTTCAGTTGAGGAGCATCTAGGTTGTTTCCAGGTTCTGGCTATTACAAATAATGGTGATATGAACATAGTTGAGCAAGTGTCCTTGTGGTATGATTGAGCATTGCCTTGGCTATATGCCCAAGAGTGGTATCATCGGGTCTTGAGGAAGATTGATTCCCAATTTTCTGAGAAGTCGCCATAGTGATTTTATCGGGGACATTTTCATTCAAACTACAACATATACCCATGAAAGAAAACTAATTTTTTCTTTGTAAATGTTTGACACAGGTGTCCACTTCCTCTCTCATACCTGAGGCCCCATCTGCCTTGAACCTGTTCATGCTGCCACAGTATCAGTGAGTTCTTATGTACATTAATCCTGTTGCATCTGGAAGACACTGTTTCCTTGGTATCTTTCTATCCCCACTGGCTCTTACAATCTTTCTGCTTTTTTCCCACACAGTTCTCTGAGCCCTGGTGTGAAGGGTTTGATGGAGACATCCCATTTAGAACTGAGTGTTCCAAGGTCTCTCACTCTGCACATTGTCCAGTTGTGGGTATTAGTTCCTGTCTCCTGCAGGAGGAAGCTTCTCTGATAATGGCTGAGTAGGACACTGATCTATCAGTGTAGCAGAATGAGTAAAAAAGGGAAGTCATTTTATTGCCATGCTCCTTTAGTGGAACAATAGTGTTTTGTTTTCTCCTAGACCCATTACCTATCTAGTCTAAGATGTGGCCTATCTTGGCCACATAAGCAGTGTCAGGCATGGGTTCTACCTTCTGGAGTGGGCCTTAAATCTGATCAGATGATGGTTGGATACTCCCACAACTGTTGTGCCACTATTGCACCAGTGTATCTTGCACCCAGGTAATCATCATAGATTGAAAGTTTTGTAGTTGAGTTGGTGGTTACCTTTCTCCTTTAGAAGAGTGTAAACCTCTCAGTGCTGTGGGTGAGGGCTCAACTTCTCTGTATTCAATGAGATATGTAAGTCTGGTCTTCAGTAATAGGGCCTTACCAACTGAGACTGTCTTCTATATTAACTTTCTCATTGAAGAAATGTATCTTAAATATTCCTTCTAATTTCAACTTAATATGAGTTTTTTTTTTAATTTGTAAAATAATGACTTTTATATTCAAGGTTTTATATAAATAGAGCTCTTAGGTAGTTAATAATATGGAATGAAATTGGACTTTGTAGTTCTTGAACAGGGGTTGGCAAACTGTAGCCTGTGGGCCAAATGTCCTTGATATCAATGTTTGTAAATAAAATTTTATTACATTGCCATCATGCCCAGTTTTTAAAAAATATGTTATCTTTTGCTGTTTTAGTGATACATTAGCCAACAAAATTGAAAATATTTATTATTTGGTAATTTACTAAAAAGTATATATATTGCTGTCTAGAATATACTTGTTTGGTTTGCTAAATATCTGTGGCAACAGCCTCTGCTGTAATGTTGCTCAGGATTCAGAAGTGACCCATTTCTTAAGAAGACTTCAGCAGAAGCTGTTTGGAATCCTAGTAAAGTTATTTTGTATTAGCAGATGCAGATGAGAAACAGTGCTACAAAGACAGGTGAGCTTCAATTCTAGAACTTTCTCCTAAGTATTTCTGTGGCCTTAAAGAGTAAGACATATTTTAACTTTTATATTGAAAAAAAGGTTCATACAGTATATTCTGATCACAGTTTCTTTCCCAGATCCTCCAGCCTACTACCCTTCCAACTCCAAGCTCTTTCTTTATCTCTTTAGAAACAAACAAACCAGAATTAAAAAAGAAAACAAAGAAACACACATACACACATGTGTGCATACACACACACTCCATACCCATAAAACACAAAATCAGAAACCATAATATAGAAACAAAATATCAGAACACAAAAATGCCCAAGCAAAGCAATAAGAGACAAAAAGTATGCAAACAAAACAAAACATTGAGTTTGTTTTGTGTTGGCCATCTCCTGATGGATATGGGGCCTATCCTTAAGTGTGGTTAATATACTCAGTGAGGCTTCAGTGGATAGAACTAACTTTTCCTTTGCAAGCAGGTGTGAGTTGCAGATAGCTTCTTAGTTAGGCGTGGGATCCCATGTCCAGTTTCCCTCTTCAGCACTGGGACTCTGTCTGGTATGTACCTATATAGGCCTTGTGCATGCTACCACAGTTGCTGAATTCATATGTACAGCAGTCCTGTTGTATCTGGAAGACACTGTTTCCTTGAAGTCATTCATCACATCCGGTTCTTACAATCTTTCTGCCTCTATTTCCACATAGCTCCCTGAGCCCTAAGGGGAGGAGTTTAATGAAGACATCTCATTTAGGATTGAGTGTTTCAAAATCTCTCACTCTTGGCACATAGTTCGATTTCTAACTTTTCTTTCTGTCATTTTTTAAAGGAGTGAACTATTAATATTTTACTTAAAATACCTACATGAAACTTAAATTAATTGAATCTCAATAAGAATCAGTGAAATCCACCTTAATATGCTTTGCTGACACCTTTCCATTTAGTTACAAAATTCCAAAATACTGTTGTCAGTGCAACTGTGGTAGTTTGTATACAATTGGTCTGCATAATCTCATAGGGAGTGGCACTATTAGGAAATGTGGCTTGTCGGAGTAGGTATGGCCTTGTTGGAGGAAGTGTGTCACTGTGAGGGTGGTTTGAGGTCTCTTTTGTTCAGGATACTGCCCAGTGTCTCAGTCAACTTCATGTTGCTTGCAAGATGTATGACTCTCAGCTACTCCTCTGGCACCACATCTGCCTCCATATTGCCATTCTCCCCACTATGATGATAAGCAAGCCATCTCAATTAAATGTTTTCATTTATAAGAGTTACCATGGTCATGGTGTCTTTTCACAGCAACAGAAAACCCTAACTAAGACAGCAACTTATATGAATGTTTAATTATGACCATTGGTTAATAATCGTAGATTGTTTCTGGGTCTGTCTGATGCTTCATTAAATTAATGTATATGTAGAATTTCAAATAGAGCCTGGAACTCAATGTATGTTCGCCATTATGAAGTAGGTATTTCAAAGGAACCAAAACATACCAAGAAAATATTTTCTACCTGAAGTTGCTCTGGATTTTTATTTAGAGGATCAGCTAGAGCAGTTTCTATAAAGACTATATTTATTTTCAATATATAATCCAATGATAACAATATATAAGAAAAAATAAGTTAAGGGTTATTTTCAGGCAATGTTAACCTGCAACCATGACTTGGCTAATGTTTGTGGGTAAACAGAGGAACTACAGTAGCTAGAGCTGTCCCTAAAAGATCACAGGTACCCACAATTAGAAGTCATGCTATCAATGGATAGAACTAGAAAAAATCATCCTGAGTGAGTTAACCAGACCCAGAAAGACAAATACGGTATGTACTCACTCATAAGTAGATATTAGATATAAAGCAAAGGATAACCAGGCTACAATCCACAACCCCAGAGAAGCTATGTAATAAGGAGAACCCTAAGAGAGACATGCATGGAGGGCCTCAGGAACGGAAAATAGTTAAGGTCTCCTGGGAAAACTTGGAGGGGGATAGAAGGTAGGGGATGGGGGAGAGCCAGAGAAGGAGAGCAATGAAAGAGATATCTTGATAGAAGGGGCCATTATGGGGTTAGAGAAACCTGGTGCCAGAGAAATTCTCAGGAATCCACAAGGACGACCCTAGATTAGACTACTAGCAATAGTGGAGAGGGTGCCTGAACTGGCCTACTCAGGTTATCAGATTGGTGACTACCCTAACTGTCATCGTGGAGCCTTTATCTAGTAAATGGTGGAAGCAGAAGCAGAGATCCACAGTCAAACACTGGGCCGAGATCCAGGAGTCCAGTCGAAGAGAGGGAGGAGGGATTATAAAAGGGAGGAGGGATTATAAAAGCAACGGAGGTCAAGCTCATGATGGAGAACCACAGAGACAGCTGACCAGAGCTCATGGGAGCTCACAGACTCTGGACTGACAGCTAGGGAGCCTGCATGGGACTGACCTGGGTTCTCTGGATGTAGGTGACAGTTGTGTAGCTTGTCTATTTGTGGGGCCCCTAGCAGTGGGACCAGGATCTGTCCATGATGCATGAGCTGGCCTTTTGGAACCTATTCCCTATGGTGGGATGCCTTGCTCAGCTTTGATGCAGGAGGGAGGAGCTTAGTCCTGCCTCAACTTGATATGCCAGGCTTTGTTGACTCCCATGGGAGGCCTGCCCTTTTCTGGGGAGTGGATGGGGGGATAATAAAGGAGGTGGGAGAGGAAATAGGAGGAGAGGAGGGAGGGGAACTGTGGTTGGTATGTAAAATAAAATTTAATAAATTTAATAAAAAGAAGAAGTTTCAAGATGAGTACCAGCTTGATTTCTCCATGTTCTATGACGCCATTATGCACTTTCTTCCACATTAGGGTCTTACCATCATGTTCTGGAGAATAACCAAAAAACAGCCTGTAATGTCTATG
>LZPO01057484.1:2035970-2056632 GCA_001675575.1 Neotoma lepida
GGCCGTGAATCTCTGCATCTGCTTCCTTCTGTCTCTGGATAAGAAGCCCATGGGGGCTTCTCAGCCATGGGTCCATAGTTCATGCATCTCCACTAGTTTGGCTGGCCATCTTTGCACACCCTCCCATCATGATCTCGTAGTCCCTTGCTCATAGAGGGCCTCCTGTCTCCCAATGATTGGGCTCCTGGAGCTCCGCCCGGTGCCCACATCTGTCTCCATCAGTCACTGGATGAGGGCTCCGTGGCATAGGCACAGGAGAGCACTTCCTAAATATAACACCAGTAGCAAAGACACTGAGAGCAACAATTAATAAATGGGACCTCTTGAAACTGAGAAGCTTTTGTAAGGCAAAGGACACTCTTTCTTCTACTCTTCACTCCTATCATTTAACTTCTCCTTTTCTATTATTCCCCTTCCCTCCCCATACCACCTACATTCTATACCTCTTCCCCACATTACCTTTTACTAGTTTTCTGATTCCTATGGGTTTGCCAATTTAAACACACATATTTAAAGATGCAAAGCTAGCATCTGCATATGAGAGAGAACATGAAGCATTTATCTTTCTAGGTCTTGGTTATTATCTCATTCAAAATGAATACTTATAGCTCCATCTATTTGTTTGCAAATTTCAAATTTTCCTTATCTTTATAGCCAAATAATATTCCACCGTGTATATCTAGTACACTTTCACCATTCATCAGTTGATGGACATCTAGGCTGTTGCCATTCCTCTCTATTATGAAGAAAGCAACAACAAATATAGATGTACAAGTATCTCTGTAGCAGGGCATAGAAACCTTTGGGAATATGCCCAGGAATGGTATAGCTGAATAATGTGGTAGATAAAATTGCTACCATTGCTCAGATACATTGCTCAGTGGAAGAGAACTGAAAACCTAGATAAAGACCACCGGCATTTTGACAGGGGGCCAAAAACACATACTAGAGAAGAGACAGCATCTTCAACAAATGGTGCTAATCAAACTGAGTAGCTATATAGAAACAAAGAAACTAGATCATCATCTTTCATCTTGCACAAAACTCAACTCCAGATGGATGGATAACCTCAATGTAAGACCTAATACCCTGATTGTGAGAGAGGAGAAAGTAGGGAATTGACTTTAACTTATAGGAACAGGAAAAGACTTTCTGAACTGGACCTAGTAGCACAGGCATTAAGGCCAATAACTGGCAAACAGGACTTCTTGAAACTAAAAGGCTTCTATACAGCAGAAGACACCATCATTCGATTGAAGAGTCAGCATACAGAGTGCGAAAACGTCTTTACCAGTTATACAGCTAACAGAGGCTTAGAATCCAGAATACATAAAGAAATTAGAGTGTTAGTATCTAGAATATGCAGAGAACTCAAATAGCTAAGCATCAAAAAACAAAACAAAAACCCCAAAATAAAGACACTAAACAACCCAATTCATTCTTGGTAGGGGTAGCAAAATGGTGCAGCTACAGTGGAAATCTGTATGGGTGTTCCTCAAAAGCTGATCAAGTTTGGGAATTTTTAAGCCAGTTGCATATGTTCTTATGAATGACCCAAATTCTTGGGTCATATTTTACTTAACTATTTGCCTTTTTATTATTTTCTAAGTTGTGAGAGTCCTTTATAAATCCTGTATGTTACTTCTTTACCTGTTACTGATTTTCTAAATTGTCCTTCCCAGTCTAAGATGTGACTACTTATTTTTCTAGCATTATCCTTTGAGAACCATTTGTAACTTGGAGTGGGGGTCAAGAAGTAGCTCAGTGGGTAAAGTGCCTGCCATGCAAGCATGAGGACCTGAGTTCAGATCCTCAACATATACATGATAATCCAGGCATGGCAGAGCTGTACCTGTAATTCCAGTACTAGGGGACAGAAGCAACAATCCCTGAGGCTTGCTGGCCAGCCATCCTAGATGAAACATCAAGCTTGAGGTTCAGTGAGAGACCCTGTCCCCAAAAGTAAGGTAGATAGTGACTGAGGAAGATACCCAACATTGAGCCCTGCCCTCCGCATGCACTTGCACACACAATCACACATACACACACTAACATACACATTCAACACACACACACACACACACACACACACACACACACACACACACACACAAACAGGTTTGACTTAGGGAAAATTGCATTATTTTAATTTGGTGGTTAGTACATGCTTTGTCCTGTCTGAAAAATCTTTGCCTTTGCAGATATCAGAAAGATATTTGCCTATCATTTTCCAATAGAAATTCTACTTTTATGTTTGATCTATATTGAGTTAGCTTTGTGTGTGTGTGTGTGTGTAACATGATGCAAGATCTTCAAGCAAGATAAGCAGAAAATACACCAGTCAAATTTCATTCAATTTTTCCCTTTCCATTATTTATTTAGTTTATTTATTCATTTGTTTATAGTCCTGGATGGCCTGGAACTCAAATGTAGACCAGGAAATAAATCTTGTTTATTTCCATCTGGCTAACCATTTTGATCTCTGTTGAAAAGATTCTCTAGACCCCTTTCAAATGGCATTTTGTCAAGTCATTTAAACATATAGGTCTGTTTGTGAACTTGCTCTATTTAAATGCATTCATTTATCTAGTTTCATGTCAATATCACACTTGCTTGATTAATTTCTCCAGCCTCATAGTAGTTCTTAAAATCAAGGATTATGAATCCTCCAAATTTGTTCATCTGTTTAAAGATTACTATTACTGTTCTAGATCTTCTTCATTACTTTAGGAAGGTTCAAGTTTTCATCTGTAACTAACTGCTTTCAAATTATAAAAATTTTTATAGCATAGGTCATTATTATGAAATCTCGCAGCTTTTGTTTATTTGAAATGTCATTATTTGCCTTTCTTTTCTGAAATGAAAAGGCTTCTCAGGCCAGGTATGGTGGACCACACCTTTAATCCAAGCAGTAGGGAAGCAAAGGCAGGCAGATCTCTGTGAGTTCAAGTTCAGCCTGGTCCACATAGTAAGTTACAGAACAGCTAAGGCTACATAGTAAGACTCTATCACAACAAAATAACAGGAACAATAAACGGCTCTGTATACTGAATTTTTGTTTGGGGGCTTTTACTTTTGTTTTTTTGTTTTAGGTAGGGTTTCTATTGCTGTAATGAAACACCATGATCTAAGTAACTTGGAGAGGACAGGATTTATTTGGCTTACACTTCTGCATCATTTTTCATCATTGAAGGAAGTCAGGGCAGCAATTAAACAGGGCAGGAACCTGGAGGCAGGAGCTCATGCAGAGGCCATGCAGGAGTGCTGCTTACTGGCTTGCTCTTCATGACTTGTTCAGCCTGCTTTCTTATAGAAGCCAGGACCACCAGTCCAGGGACAGCACCATCCACAATGAGCTAGGCCCTCCCCCATTAATCACTAATTAAGAAAATGCCCTACAGGCTTGCCTACAGCCCAATCCTATGGAGGCATTTTCCTAACTGAGGTTCCCTTCTCTTAGATGACTTTAGTGTATATCAAGTTGACATAAAACTATCTAGCACAGGGGTTTGAACACTTCATAACACCATCCCTTTGTATGTGGATGCCATTATTTCTGATAAAATTACCAGTCATTGCTTTTATAATTGCTATTATGTATATAATACACTGGCTGATTTCTTTCATGTTTTCTCTATATTGGGTTCTCAGAAATTTAATTCCAAGCCAGAAGTGGTGAGTCATGCCTGTAATCCTAATGCTTGAGGCTGAGACAAGAGGTGCACTATAAGTTTGAAATCAACCTTTCCTGCGTAGTAAGTTCCAGGCAAGCCTGGGGTTACCAAATAAGATTCTGTATTGGGAGTGGCGGGTGGGAGGGTGGGCAAGTGTGGTGGTGTGTGTCTTCAATCCCAGCATATGGGAGGTAGGGGCAAGTGGATCTCTGTGAGTTTGAGGCCAACTTGGTCTACATAGAAAGTTCCAGGACAGCCAGGGTTACATATTGAAACTTCAGCTACAAATAAATAATAAATGGAAAGGAAAAAGAAGAAGTTGAAATGAAATTTCCCTGGTCTGTTTTTCTTTACATTTCTCTTACTTAACGAGTTCTTTTAGGTTGTTTGATTTGTTCATCTTTTTCAATAAGTTTGAAAATTGGAGGGCATTTTTTCCTCCATATGTTTGTTCATTCCTAATCATTCTCTTTCTCATTAAAAAAATCTATAACTATTACTTGATTTTATCCTTACCTGACAACAAATAGTTTATTTTTGAGGGCATGGGATTTTTTTCCCTGGTGTTTCAGATTGGATAGTGTCTATTAACCTGTTTTAAAGTACAGTAAATATCTCTTCAGTATACAATTTTCTAATAAATCTTCCATTTAAGATGTTAACTATATGCAAATAGTATGAAGGGAAAATGGGAAAAAACAGGGTACTTTAATTGGGGAAGGGGAAGGGAGGTCAATACAGAAGGAGAAAGGAGAGGAGAGAAAAATGGCAATAAGGATCTTTGAAAAGACCATAAAGAATCATATTATTTTTATTTATATAAAATAATATATATAGGTATATGAAGATATATATATCTTAAATAAGTTGTGCTACTTGGGCTGATGATGTCACCCCAAGTTATAGAATAGCTAATAAAAATCCAGTAGCAGGCATAAGAAATTCTCTTTCGAGATGTTGGTCAGGGTAGTTCGAGAGACTCTGAAAACAATGCAGGGTATTATCATCACCCTTGGTTCCTTCCCAAAGGCTGAAGATAAGTCTCTATAGTTGAAGACATCATGAACTTTAGACATAAGATTCGGAAGATACAAGCTGGATTTGACCTGAAAGCCTCCTCCCTGAAGACTGACTTTCACAGTACCAGATTGTACTATTCAAACTGCCAAGGGAGGGTAGCAACCAATATTCTTAACCAGCTATGAAGCCTATAATGATCATCACATCAAAATACCTCTAACGGTACAGACTGCCACTCATACCTTGGTGATAACCAACAGCTGCCTAATTGGATGTAAATTCTACTCAACAGGAAAGAAATCATGCCTGGTACTTTCTAGTCAACTACCCAGGGATAGTGGGTCTTAGAGGTGAACTTACTATGAGCATTTTAGTGAATCAGTATAATACCTATCCTTCTACCCACAGGTAAGTGTAGCTCTCACTCCTCAACAAAGAAGTTTCTCTTTACAATGGACAGAGCATTACAGAAACCCACAATTGGTCAAAATGCAGACAACAACTAATCATGGGGTGCCCAACCCAAAGTATATGCATCTACAAAACAGCTTCTGTACCTAAGGCTCAGGGAACATTATGGAAAAGAGGACAGAAAGTCTGAGAAAGTCAGAGGACCAAAATTCTGCTGTGAGTTTGGGTCTCCTAGAAACGACAGGGAAGCTACACCAATGAAGTCTCATCAACATGGCTGCCTAAATAAGACTTGACTGAGGACAACACTCAGATAACGCTACCATGAAAATCTCATGGAGCCCCAACCGTAGACAAAGAACTATGGGCAGCTAATGACTGCTCAGAAAGGGAGAATCAAATATTTCCAGAGAAGAGCCGCTTAATTGGTTATCCAAATACCAAATGGTCATCCATGAATTCAACTACATGAAAGCAACACTGAGCTGACTTAGCAGGTTGTATTTATATATCTATGTATATAAATATATGTGTGACAATAACAACTAAAGACCTAGTCATGGCATGGGCTTTTAATTCTAGCACTTGGGAGGCAAAAGTTGGTGGATATCTGTCTGTGAGTTCAAGGCCAGCCTGGTCTACATGGTAGTTCTGGAACTACTAGAGCTACATTTGAGATCCTGTCTAAAATAAATAAATTAATAATACAAAATAATAATAATAACGATAAAATAAAATAGCAAGTAAAGGAGGCCAGGAATTTGAGATGGAGCATGGGAGAAGTTAGAGATGGAGGACGGAAAAGGAATGGAGGAAAATGATATAGTTTTATTTCATTATATTTTAATTTTTTTTAAAAAAAGTTACATATTTGTGGTGATTATATTATGTCCCCCAAAATATTGTGTACCCTAATAAAACTTATTTGGGGTCAGAGAATAGAACAGCCACTAGATTAAACATAGAGGTTAGGCAGTGGTAGCACATGCCTTTAATCCTAGCATTCCCGAGGCAGAGATCCATCCAGATCTCTGTGAGTTCAAGGCCACACTGGAAACAGCCAGGCATGGTGGCACACACCTTTAATTCCAGCACCTGAGATCTCATGTCTTTGCTTGAGAAAGACACATGCCTTTAATCCTAGAAAGTAGTGACAGGAAGCAGAAAGGTATATAAGGTGTGAAAACCAGAAGCTAGAAGGCCTCTTAAGCTTTCAGGCTTGGAGCAGCAGTTCAGCTGAGATTCATTTGAGTGAGGACTCAGAAGCCTACAGTCTGAGGAAACAAGATCAGCTGAGGAGTTGGCAAGGTGAGGTTGGCTGTGGCTTGTTCTGTCTCTCTGATCATTCAGAATTTACCTCAATACCTGGCCTGGTGTTTTCAATTAATAAGACTGTTCAAGATTCGCTCTACACATATTTTAATTCTAGAATTCTTCTTTAGTTGTTTTTGTAAATTTAGGTTTTCATGAATGTTAGCTGACCTACATGTCCAGTCTCTGTTTCTTTGTTCTAACATTTTCTGCTGCTATTTACTGTATGTTCTTTCAGTGCCCATTTTTTCTAAATATTTATATTTACAATAGTTATTGTAGAGCCCTATTGCAATGTCTTGTGATCATTGGCTTTTCCTTCTGATCCCATTTGACATTTTTCTGCTAATACTCACATTATAACATTTAAATGTACAGTTGACATCATGAGCGATATTTCTCCAAGTCTTGATCTGACTGTCTTCTTACAATGAACATTAGATTGTATTCTGACTACCATTTCATTGCTGGTGTGCCAGCTTGAACCTGTTGACACTTGATTTCAGACTTGTCTGTGGTCTATAGTACACCTTCCTCTAGGACTACACTAATCCTATTTCAAGGCATAATCTTTCTAGTATCTCAGCTAAATCATCTGGGTATTGAACAACTCCTCATTTGAGTTGGCTCAACTCACTGAGTCTTGTCCTGTTTATGTTTAATAAACAGCAAAGATTTAAGATGTCACATGTGCAGATTTCTAAAAGCCTCATTCTAGTACATTCTAGCTAATTTTCCAACCCAAAAATCTGATCCAGTTCCTTAGCACAGGATTGCTGTTCTTTGGATTGTTTCTTTGCACAATCATTTGAAAAGTCCACCCAAACCAAAAGCAGATACAGAACTTACCTCATGTGTTCCTATACTTCAAAGATTCAAATCCTGTATTGTCTATTGTCTTAAAGATTGTATATTGCTTCATTTTAACATTGTATCCAGTTTAATAGTTACTTGTAGTGTAAATGTAACTCTCATGGCAATAATTCTGCTACTATCAGACCAAAATAATTTTTATAACATTTCCCTTTTTATTAAAAATAGATTCTTTTCTCATACAATACATCTTGATTACAGTTTCCCCTCCCTCTATTCCTCCCAGTTCCTCCAAATTTCCTCTCCCCTCCGGATCCACTCTCTTTCTGTCTCTCATTAGAAAAGAGCAAGCTTCTAAGAGATAACGACCAAACATGACAAAATGAAATATAATAAGATAAAACAAAAACCATCACATCAAAGTTGGACAAGGCAAACCAACAGAAGGAAAAAAATATGGTTTAATAATGCCAAAGCTTTGCTTCAAGGTGAAACTAAAACTTTGTTAATCAACTTTGATGCCTTTAAATGTGGTTGCTATGCCCCTGTGTTTTGGGTCATAGGCACTTTTGAGAATCCAATACAAGATTAAGAATCTTTCTTTGTAATAATGTGTATGGTCCAATTTTATAGGCAATCCCAAGTATTCCATCAGTCCCCTGAAGCTCAGCTGTGAGTCATTGCCAAGAGAACTGAGAATTAAGAAACTGTTCAATATCCTTTCTGCAGTTATAAATATGTGGTTCCTTTCTGTTTGTTTCCAAAAAATGAAACAAGCTAATAATAAACAACAGAGAACATTTTGATAGATTTTATAGAAGGTAAATGGGTTTGAGTACATCAGAGGACTGTGTTTTAAGACGTACTTCAACACGTTTATGATTCACTTTATGAACTTAGGAAAAGGTTTAAAAACCTCAAGTATTTTCTTAAATAAACCTTTACAAAATGTGAGTGCTTTTTCTTCATTTTTGATGTAATTTTTCAGGTGATTTTATTTATTCATTAGTATGTTTTTTTCTTTTCATTGAAAATAGATTCCTTTCTCATACACTATATCCTGATTACTGTTTCCCCTCCCTCTACTCCTGACATTTCTTTTTCACCTCCTCTCCCATCCATCTTCATTTTGTCTCTTATTAGAAAACAAACAGTTTTCTAGGGAATAATAATAAAATGAAATTAAATATAATAACATAAAACAAAATCTAACACATTGGAATAGGACAATACAAATATACAGAAGGAAAAGAGCCCAAGAAACAAACATAGATGTAGAGACCCACTCTTTCACATACTCAGGAATCCCATAAAAACACTAAATTGAAATCCATGATACATATTCAAAAAATGGGTAGAGTAAAAAGAGAATACACAATTATTATTATGACTATATTAGAATAAAAATAAAAATATAAGATAAAAATAAATACAATTCTTAAACATTTAAAGCCCTGACATGTAATTATGAAAACAAGAACCTCTAAAGATGCTATTCCATTAATTTTCTGTTGGCATCTACTGCTGGCATGCAGTCTACCCTTAGGAGTAGTTTGTTTCCCAGTGAGACTCCCTTGGAGAAACCTAAATATTTATTTTCAAGTGGTTATCAGTTGGAGACTGCTTCTGGGTCAGGGATGGGGGCATTTGCCCACTTCTCCTACGACACCATGTGGCTCAGACCTGTGCAAGCTCTGTTTATGCTGCCTCAGTATCTCTGAGATCATATATGACTCCTTCCTGTTGATTTAGAGGGCTTTGTTTTCTTGGTGTGCTCTACCCCCTCTAGCTCTTACACTGCTTCCTCTTCCTCTTCTGTTCTGCAGAGTTCCCTGAGCCCTGAGAGGAGGGATTTAAAGGAGACATCTCTTTTTGGCTGAGTGTTCCAAGGTCTCTCACTCACTGCATACTGTCTGGCTCTGGGTCTCTGTATTTGTTCCCACGTACTGCAGGAGGAAGCTTCCCTGATGTTGGCTAAGCAAGGCATTGATCTATGAGTATAGCACAACACCATTAAGAGTCATTTTGTTACATTCTTTTAGTAAAACAGTAGTATTTGGTGTTAACTTAGGTCCCTGGGCTAACTTAGCCTCAGATCCTTGGTCACCCAAGCAGTGTCAGGCATAGGTTCCATCTTATGGAGTGGGCATTAAGTCAAATTAGATATTGATTGGTTACGCCCGCAAGCTTTGTGCCACCATTGCACTAGCATATTTTACAGTCAGAACAGCATTGAAGATCCAAGGATTTGCACCTGCGTTGATGTTTACATTTCTCCTTTGGTAGCATGCAGAGTACCTTCCTGTAGCAAAGATGCTAGAACATAGGGATGAAAGTTCTATATAGGTACCAGCTTGACTTCTTCATGTTTAATGAGTTGTGTAGGTGTTGTTTTCAGCAATAGGGTCTTGCTGTCAGTTTGTAGAGAGAAACTTACAGTCTCGCAACAGCCTTGCTTGTTTAAAGGTTCCCATGGGACCCTGCTGGCCAACAATTCGACTAAATGTAACACAATCCCAGTACTGGAAGCTTAGTTTGGTGACAAAAGATGTCCAGTTGGAGCTTTGTCTCCCTTATTATTTGGCAATTTCATTTAGATTGCTTTTATATATGTTTTTATTTTAGGAAGCTTCTACTGTATCAGGTTTCTATACTATCCTTTAAATGGCCCTTAATTTAGCTGTCTCTTCCAATATTCTCCCCTCACACTCCCCTTGTCTCCCCTTTCCCACTTTATCCTCCTGTTCTAGTCCTCCCCCAATCCATAACTATTATTCTTTTTCCCTTTCCTAGGATGAGCTATCTGACCCCAGTCTCTTACTCTACACCTAACCCCTGTGGTTCTATGGACTGTCACTTGCCTTATCAGCTAATATCCACATATAAGTGAATACATACCATATTTGCCTTTCTGGATCAGAGATACCTCACTCAGAATGATGTTTTCTAGTTCCATCCACTTGCCTGCAAATTTCATGATGTCATTGTTTTTTAACCATTGAGTAGTACTGGATTGTGTAAATGTACCACATTTTCTTTATCCATTCTTCAGTTAAGAGGCATCTAGGTTGTTTCCAGGTTCTGGCTATTACAAATAATGCTGCTATGAACATAGTTGAGCAAGTGTCTTTGTGTTATAATCCTTTTGGTATATGCCCAAGAGTGGTATCGCTGGGTCTTGAGGTAGATTGTGTCCCAATTTTCTGAGAAACCGCCATACTGACTTGCAAAGTGGCTGTATAAGTTTGCACTCCCGCCAGCAGTGGAGGAGTGCTCCCCTTACTCCACATCCTCTCTAGCATAGGCTGTTAATAGTGTTTTTGATCTTAGCCATTCTGACAGATGTAAGATGGTATCTCAGGGTCGTTTTGATTTGCATTTCCCTGATGACTAAGGATATTGAGCAATTCCTTAACTGTCTTTTGGCCATGTGAGACTCTTCTGTTGAGAATTTTCTGTTTAGATCTGTACCCTGTTTTTTAATCAGATTATTTGGTATTTTGATGTCTAGTTTCTCGAGTTTTTTATATATTTTGGAGATCAGCCCTCTGTCAGATGTGGGGTTGGTGAAGGTCTTTTCCCATGCTGCAGGCTGTCATTTCATCTTATTTACCATGTCCTTTGCCTTACAGAAGCTTTTCCATTTCGGGAGGTCCCATTTATTAATTGTTGCTCTCAGTGTCTGTGCTACTAGTGTTATATTCAGGAAGTCTCCTGTGCCAATGTGTTCAAAGCTACTTCCCACTTTCTCTTCTATAGGGTTCACTGTTACTGAATTTTTGTTGAGGTCTTTGATACACCTGGACTTGAGTTTTGTGCGGGGAGATAGATATGGATCTATTTGCATTCACCTACTTGCTGATATCCCATTAGATCAGCAACAGTTGTTGAAGATGCTTTCTTTTTTCCATTGTGCAGTTTTGGCTTCTTTGTCAAAAATCAGATGTTCATAAGTGTGGGGATTTATGTCAGGGTCTTTGATTTGACTCCATTGATTCAAGTGTCTGTTTTTATGCCAATACCAAACTGTTTTTTATTACTATAGATCTGTAGTAGAGCTTGAAGTCAGGGATGGTGATGCCTCCAGCAGTTCCTTTATTGTACAGGATTATTTTAGCTATTCTGGACTTTTTGTTTTTCCATATGAAGTTGAGTATTGTTCTTTTGAGGTCTGTGAAGAATTGTGTTAGGATTTTGATGGGGATTGTATTGAATCTGTAGATTGTTTTTGATAAGATTGCCATTTTTTCTATGTTAATCTTACCTATCCAAGAGCATGGGAATTCTTTCCATTTTCTGGCATCTTCTTCCATTTCTTTCTTCAGAGACTTAAAGTTCTTATCATAAAGGTCCTTCACTTGTTTAGTTAGTGTTACTCCAAGATATTTTATGTTATTTGTGGCTATTGTAAAGGGTGATGTTTCTCTGATTTCTTTCTCAGCCAATTTATCATTTGTATATAGGAGGGCTACTGATTTTTTTTTTAGTTAATCTTGTATCCCGCCACATTACTGAAGATGTTTATCAGCTGCAGGAGTTCCCTGGTAGAATTTTTGGGGTCACTTATGTATACAATCATATCATCTGCAAATAGTGAAAGTTTGACTTCTTCCTTTCCAGTTTATATCCCCATGATCTCCTTTTGTTGTCTTACTGCTCTAGCTAGAACTTCAAGTACTATATTGAATAGATATGGAGAGAGTAGACAGCCTTGTCTTGTTCCTGATTTTAGTGGAATCTCTTTCAGTTTCTCTCCATTTAATTTGATGTTGGCTGTTGGCTGGCTTTATAGTGCTTTTATTCTGTTTAGGTATGTTCCTTATACCCCTGATCTCCCCAAGACTGTTATCAAGAAAGGGTGTTGGATTTTGTCAAAGGCTTTTTCAGCATCTAATGAGATGAATATGTGATTTTTTTCTTTCAGTTTGTTTATATGGTGGATTGCATTGACCAATTTTCATATGTTGAACCATACCTGCATCTCTGGGATGAAGCCTACTTGATCATGGTGGATGACTTTTATTTATTTATTTATTTATTTTTTGGTGTGTTCCTTGATTTGATTTGCTAGTGTATTATTGAGTACATTTGCATCAATGTTCATGAGGGAGATTGGTCTGTAATTCACTTTCTTTGTTGGGTCTTTGTGTGGTTTGGGTATCAGGGTCACTGTAGCTTCATAAAAAGAGTTTGGCAGTGTTCCTTCTGTTTCTATTGTGTAGAACAATATGAGGAGTATTGGTATTAGCTCTTCTTTGAAATTTTGGTAGAATTCTGCACTGAAACCATGCTTTGGGAGACTTTTAATGACTGCTTCTATTTCCTTTGGGGTTATAGGTTTATTTAAATTGTTTACCTGGTCTTGATTTAATTTTGGTATGTGGTGCCTATCCAGAAAACTGTCCATTTCTTTTACATTTTCCAATTTTGTGGAGTACAGGTTTTTGAAGTATGACCCGATGATTCTCTGGATTTCCTCAGTGTCTGTTGTTACGTCCCCCTTTTCATTTCTGATTTTGTTAATTTGGATGCTCTCTCTCTGCCTTTTGGTTAATTTGGATAAGGGTATGTCTATTTTGCTGATTTTCTCAAGGAACCAACTCTTAGTTTCATTGATTGTTTGTATTGTTCTCTTTGTTTCTATTTTATTGATTTTAGCCCTTGATTTGATTATTTCCTGTCATCTACTCCTCCTGGGTGAGTTTGCTTCTTTTTGTTCTGGAGCTTTCAGGTGTGCTGTTAATTCGCTAGTGTTAGATTTCTCCAAATTCTTTATGTAGGCATTTATTGCTATGAACTTTCCCCTTAGTACTGCTTTCATAGTGCCTCATAAGTTTGGGTATGTTGTACATTCATTTTCATTGAATTCTAGCAAGCCTTTAACTTCTTTCTTCTTTCTTCCTTGACCTAGTGGTGATGTTCAGTTTCCATGAGTTTGTAGGCTTTCTGTAATTTGTGTTGTTGAATTCTAACTTTAAGCCATCTTGATGCAATAAAATGCAGGGCATTATTCCAATTTTTTCGTATCTGTTGAGATTTGATTTGTGATGGAGTATGTGGTCAATTTTAGAGAAGATTCCATGAGGTGCTGAGAAGAAGGTATATTCTTTTGTGTTTGGGTGAAATGTTCTATAGATGTCTTTAAAGTCCATTTGAGTCACGACATCTGTTAATTTCCTTATTTCTTTCTTAAGTTTCTATCTCTCAGACCTGTCCAGTGGTGAGAGTGGGGTGTTGAAGTCTCCCACTATTAGTGTGTGGGGTTTGATGTGTGATTTAAGCTTTAGTAATTTTTTTTACTAATGTGCGTGCCCTTGTATTTGGGGCATAAATGTTCAGAATTGAGACTTCATCTTGATGAATTTTTTTTGTGATGAATATGAAATGTCCTTTTCCATCTCTTTTGATTAATTATAGTTTGAAGTATATTTTGTTAGATATTAGGATAGCAACACCAGTTTGTTTCTTAGGTTCATTTGATTAGGAAATCTTTTCCCAACTCTTTATTCTGAGGTAACGTCTGTCTTTGAAGTTGAGGTGTGTTTCTTGTATGTAGCAGAGGGTTGGATCCTGTTTTCATATCCATTCTGTTAGCCTGTGTCTTTTTATAGGCAAATTGAGTCCATTGATATTAGGAGATATTAAGGACCAGTGATTGTTAATTCCTGTTACTTTTTGGTTTTGTTGTTGTTGATGGTAGTGTGTGTGTGCTTCTCTTTTTTGGGATTTGCTGCTGTGAGTTTCTATTGCCTATGTTTTCATGAGTGCAGCTAACTTCCTTGGGTTGGAGTTTTCCTTCTAGTAGTTTCTGTAGAGCTGGATTTATGGATAAGTATTGTTTAAATCTGGTTTTGCAATGGAACATCTTATTTTCTCCATCTATGGTGATTAAAAGTTTTGCTGGCTATAGTAGTCTGGGCCAGCATCCGTGGTCTCTTAGTGTCTGCAAAGCATCTGTGCAGGACCTTCTGGCTTTCAGTCTTTATTGAGAAGTCTAGTGTAATTCGGATAGGTCTGCCTTTACATGTAATTTGGTCTTTTTCTTTTGCAGCTCTTAATATTCTTTGTTTATTCTGTATGTTTAGTGTTTTGATTTTTATGTGGCTAGGGGACTTTTTTTTTTGTTTTAGTCTATTTGGTGTTCTATAAGCCTGTCTCTTATACACATCTAGATGTGTATAAGAGACAGGTGTTATTCTGATGGGTCTGTCTTTATAAGTTACTTGGCCTTTTCCCTTTGCTGCTCTTAATATTCTTGTTTATTCTGTATGTTTAGTGTTTTGATTATTATGTGGCTAGGGGACTTTTTTTGGTCCAGTCTATTTGGTGTTCTGTAAACTTCTTGTACCTTCATAAGCATGTTCTTTAGGTTGGGAAAGTTTTCTTCTATAATTTTGTTGAATATATTTTCTGTGCCTTTAAGTTGGAATTATTCTTCTATCCCTATTATTCTTAGGTTTGGTCTTTTCATGGTGTCCCAGATTTCATGGATGTTTTGTGTTAAGAAATTTTTGGATTTAACATTTTCTTTGACCGATGAATCTATTTCCTCTATCATATCTTTAATACCTGAGATTCTCTCTTCCATCTCTTGTATTCTGTTGGTTATGCTTGCATCTGTAGTTCCTCTTTGTTTACCAAGATTTTCCATTTCCAGAATTCACTTGCTTTGTTTTTTCTTTATTGCCTCTATTTCAGTTTTCAAATCTTGAACTGTTTTCCTTCATCTGTTTGATTTTTTTCTTGGCTTTCTTTAAGAGATTTATTGATTTCTTCCAATTTTTTGTTTGTCTTTTCCTCAATTTCTTTAAAGGAATTTTTTATTTCCTCTTTAAGGGCCTCTATCATCTTCATAAAGTTATTTTTAAGGTCATTTTCTTCTGCTTCATTTGCATTAGGATGTTCAGGTCTTGCTGTTGTAGAACCACTAGGTTCTGGTGGTGCCATATTGCTCTTTATGTTGTTGAATGTATTCTTACACTGCCATTTTCCCATGTGGGTAAGTATAATTACCACATGTAATTATAGGAACAGGTGTTGATTCTTTTTATGCCTTTGTTGTATAGGTCTTTTGTTCCTTTATTGTCTGTTTTCTATATTGTCTTTCTGGTGATTGGCTGGTTGTCAGGTTGAGTAGGGTTGTCTCAGCTGAGGTTTGTGGGGGTTTGGGTGCCTAGATCCAGTATATCATCCAGTTCTTCTTGCTTGTGTGGGCTTTACTTGTGCCTATGGGTTCTGTTCTTCCAACTTGGTGGGTAGTGCCTGTGCCTGTGGAGTCTGTTCTTCCAACTGGTGTAGGTTTTGCCTATGCCTGTTCTTCCAACTGGTGTGGGTGGCACCTGTGCCTCTAGGGGCTGCTGATGTTGCTGGAGAGGGCTGTTCATGGAGAGTCTGCTGGAGTAGGTGGGATAGGGTAGCAGAGAGTGGGTCTGTTCTTCCAACTGGTGTAGGTGATGCTTGTGCCTATGGGGGCTGCTGTTCTTTTAAATGGTATAGGTGGATCTTGTGCCTCTAGAGGTTGTTGATGTTTCAGGGGATGGTTGGCCAGGGGGAGGATGATGAAGTTGGTGGGTTTGGGTGGGATGGTTGGCCAGGGGGAGGATGATGAAGTTGGTGGGTTTGGGTGGCAGAGTGGGTCTCGTAGATCACAGAGTCCAATGGGTGGTGGTGGTGGTGGTAGAGTGGCCTGCTGTCAGGTCTCTTACCTGCTGGTGGGCTGCTGGTGTCTGCACCAGAGTGCTGGAATTCTAGCAGAGTTGGGGGCAGGGCCCAGCTGCTTTACTAGGGCTGAGATGGGAGTGGGAGGGGCATGGGACATGTCCTCAGACTTAGGGCCTAGAGATTGGGGCAGTTTAGCTAGGAGATCAATCACTCACCTCTTCTCCCAATTGGTGCAGGTGTTGTTTGTGTCTCGAGGGGCTGCTGGTGTTGTAGGGGATGGTTGGCCAGTGGGAATGTGGTAGGGTTGGTGGGTTTGGGCAGTGGAGTAGGTCTTGTAGGTTACAGAGTTCAATGGATAGCAGCAGTGGTGGAGTGGTCTGCCTACATGACTCTTATCTGCTGCTGGAAACTTCTTCATAGTTAGCAGTTAACATTCATTTTGCTGGAAGGTGCTATGCACATATCCAGAGCAAAAAGAAATCAATATTTTTACCCAGATGTGAACCCTGTGAGCTACAACAATGTTTGCCCCAGCAAGATAGGCCCACTGGTGTAAATTTGGCATGAATATTAAGGAAGTAACCAACAACTTTGTGGTTGCATTTAAATTACAAGGTGCAACCTGTGCCTGGTACTGTTAACAGGACTAAGAACACTTGCCTGGCCAAGTCATATGCCCTAGGGTATATGACTAATATACTATACTATTGTTTTGTTAAATGGACATAGTAATAAATTCCCCCTAAGTTCTTATCTTTATACCCATAGATTAGTGCATCTCTCAATCCTCAACAGAAAAGTTTCTTTTTGCAGTAGATGGTGATTAATACAGAGATCCACAACTAGTCACAGGCAGAGGATAAGAGACTGTGGAATGCTCAGCTCTAAACATGACATCTCTATCACACACCCTCCCTTCTAGCCTCACAGAACTCATAGAAGTGGGAAGAAAACTATGAAAGCTAGTGGTCATGCACATTTACAGCAAAACAGTATTTGGCAGACATGACAGGGGCTGTTACCCACATGCTCTCACAGAAGCTATGACTGCATGCACAAGACCTACACAAGATCAAAGCAGCAAAATTCCTAGGAGCAGTTGGCAACTGATGCTTGTTGGGAGAGGGAGAGTCCATTTTCTCCAGGGGTGTGGCTTCTGAAAGGCTACTCATGCTCCAGTAGATGCTTCTGCACCCATGTGTATCCATGGCAGCACTAAGTGCATTCAGTGGGTTTCAAGAAAGACCACATGATGCTGGGAAGGAGAAGTGTTTGGGAAGGGAGAGTGGAGGAATTGGAGGAGAGGGAGTGAGGGTGGAGTTAAATAAAACACATAATATGTGTGAATGAAATTTTCAGACAATAAAATATCTTGATCAACATCTTTAAGTTGTCAGAAAAAGTGCAAATCACATCCACATTGAGATGCCATCACACACTCACTAAATTTTGGAAGTATATTGGCTAACTGGAATTTGCATGCAGATTTGTGTAAAGTGATATGATTACTTTACAAATTGTTTGTCAGTTTCTTTTAAAGTAAAATATGTACCTATTCTATGATACAGCAATCTTATATGTTAAAAAATTAGCACATGTTCACAAAGTGACTTATTCAAGAATGATCGTTGCACCTTTTTTTATTCATTATCGTCATAAACTTGGAAATAAAGCCTGCTTCATGATAATGGCAAATAATTCTGTTATATTTATATAGTACAGTCAATTAAAAAAGAAATGGGCTACTGATACACGTAACCATATGGATTAATATTAAAAGCGTGGTATCACAAGCCAGAAGCAAAAGAGAACATAACAGATCATTCCACTTATATCACAAAGTTTTAGAATAGGCCTACAGTAGAATTTGCTTTTTGGAGCCTGTGTTGACTGACTGGAAGGCAAATAAGAGAACATCTGGGGTCTGTTAATATTCTATACCCTGGTGTTTGGGTTACACAGCTGCATGCATTTCTCAAAACTCATCAAATGATAGTCTTAAAATATGTGCATTTCACTGTATGTTAATTTTCTCTTAATTAAGAAAAGGGGGAAATTAAAGCTAAGCAGATTTCTTGTTTAATTGCATACTTGTCCTGCAGAAATTTAAAAAAAAAAAAACAATGGAATTGAATGGAGAACACCTTGTCTCTACTTTGTGATAAGATCAGTGTGCTAAATGCAGGTTGACTATGAAGATGAATGATGCACGGTCTTTGTCCGCAAATTGCTAGTATGCATCTAACCTGGAAAGGGGAGAGTTGAGCAGAAGTAAAGGCAAAATAATACAACAATATTTCCCTGACAGCTGTGAGCCCAGGCACTGCTACAGCCAAAACTCTGCTTGGCCACAGAAAGTAATTAGATTTTACTTTTCACCAGCTTAGCTCTGAAAGGGCTATGGTGATTAACGGGACTAATTAGGCCAGCCCCAAGGGCAATATCAGCATGTAAATATAATAGGATTATTCTTTATGCCTCTCTAACATGTCACCTTATATTACTATTATGAAATGTTTGGGACATTTAACCTAATCACTTGTCTAGACTTGTCTTCAAGATAGACAGGCTTTTCAGATTTTATTGTTGTTTTTACCAAAAGCAGAAAAATTTGATTCAGTCCAGGTAGAGGCAAAATGTTCCCACAATTTGGTCTCAAAAGAACCCAACAAAAAATGTCACTTGTCCCCCTCTTTTGAATGCATAGCCTGTCATGAAAGTTCACAAAATAATGCCTTTCAATTCCCACTCTTCTGAAACCTTCTGCCATTGTTTTCAAAATCTCTATTAAACCAAGCCTCTGTGTTTCCACAGTGAAAATGGTTTATAATAAATTTTAGATCCCATAAGTAAAAATTGTCAAAATTCTATGTATTATAATAATCTATAATCCTGCCCTAAGGTTTTGATTTCTTTACTGTGGTGAAGTTGAAGAACACTTTGTGTTGTATGTAGAAGTTGCTAGGGATACAGCTCTAAATATGGGGGTGAATAGAGGTAGGTAAAGAAGGAGGAAAATATGTTAAAATTGATGCCAATAAGAGTCTTTTTTATTGTGAAATAAAGTTATATATGGAAAAGACACAAAACAAACAAGTATCTTAGTGCATTATAAAAGCAAACACATCCTACTCCTTAGCCAGGTCAGGAAATATAACTTGACCAGTCATCTCTTGAGTTATCAGTTCAAGTCCCTCCCTTTAAAACAAACTACTCTCCTAACATTTTATAATGCTCACATCCTTAAATATCTCCATATTTGCCTTATTCAACTCAACCTGTTCAGCTTAGGATGATCCATTTAAAAACTTGATATCTTATTTTTTCCATTTTTTGTATGTGTGCATGTATGTGTGTAGGGGTGGGTGGGTGTAGTGTGTATAGAGGCCAACCTCAGGTGTTCTTCTGTAGGTACTGTGTACCTTGTATTTGGAGATAGAGACTGACTGTCATTGGCCTGAAACTCATCTGCTAGTAGGCTAGACTGTCAGTCTCCACTTCCCTAGTGCTGAGTTTTCAAGTACACATGACTATGTCTGGCTTTTCAAAAAGTAGGTTCTGGGGAATGAATTTAAGTCATTATGCTTGCAAAGACATGCACTCTACAGAACGAACTATCTCTCCCATCCCAAAATTGTGTTCTTTTAAGTCTTTTTTATTATGCAGGCCCCATCCAGATTCCATTTTCTACTATTTACCTCTTTAAATCTATACAATTTTACTTATTCTGCACTTTGCTGATGGCATACTCATATAGAACAATGTATTTCTCTACTATATTTCCTACTGATGGGTAGTTGAACTCAGAGTGTTGATAGAATTCAGATCAAATCTCTTGGTTCAAACCAGAGGAAATGATGTACTCTTTTTTTTTCCAGGGGGCATATTATTTTCTGCACTTTGTGATATAAAGAGCTGTTGTTTCAAAAGCCAGGTGGTGCATGGCTCATGCCTTTAATCCAATACAGAGACAGGTGGATCTCCCAGCCAGCCTGGTCTACAGGGTGAATTCCAGGGCAGTGAGGGCTACACAGAGAAACCCTGTCTTGAAAAAATATTAAAGCAAACAAACAGAAAACAAAACAAAAGAGCTGTTTCTCAGTGACTAGACACAGCAACACTAATTCAGATGTAAATGGATGCTGTTCTGATTCTTTCTGATTTATTAATTTGAATAATTTTAGAAAGTGATGCTTCTTAGCATGTATTTTAGTTACTCAGACTTACAGTTAAGACAGGAATGATAGAATAGGTGCTTACCAATCATCCTTCAGCAGAGAAGCTTCTTCATGGCTGTAGATGGTAATTAGCATGGAGACAGACAACTGTACAACTTGCAGGAAGCGAGAGACTTCAGAGTGCTCATCCCTGAATGGATTGTCTTTATCATACCCTCCTCTCGAGGGGGTGGAAAAATTGTAAGAGTCAGAGGTGGTGGAAGATTTTAAGGAAACAAAATTTTCGAGATGTAACAGAGTTGACGTACATATGAACTCACAGTGACTGACAGCACGTGCAAGACCTGTGCAAGCTCAAGCCAGACAAAATACCAGCAAACTGGATCGAAGTGGGCACAAAGTCCCATTCTTACCCAGGAATCTATTCACAAATAATAGCTGCTGGGAGGGGGAAGTCAGTTTTCTTCAATGGAGTGACGCTGAGTATATCAATAACATTTCAGGGCAAGCCCCATGCTCTGAAGCAATAGGCCAACACAAATTGGACTCTACTTTTTAGTAGCCCCTTTCTTCTTCTCTTCTCCTCTTTTCTCT
>LZPO01057484.1:2057218-2067645 GCA_001675575.1 Neotoma lepida
ATATGGGAGGAACTGGGGGATGGGAAAGTAAAAAATACTAGATGAAATTCTTAAAGAAAAAAAATGCTTATTTCCATTCATTTAAATTATTTCAAGACAATGAATTAGCTCACCTTTTCTCTATCATTGAATAGTGACAGATCATAACTTACAAATGTATGATCACTGATAATAAGATAGTTGATATAAGTCAATTAATTGCTATTGTCATCCTTTACAAACTCAGATTGATCTTTTTGTCTGTTTTACTTTCCTCTGGAAGAGCAGTCAGTGCTCTTAATCACTGAAACATCTCTTCAGCCTTATTCCTTTTAAAATTTTGTCATATTCTTTCCCCTCCCCAAGTCCTCACAGATTGTCTACTTATGGAACTTCATTCTCTCTCTCTCCTCTCTTTGTTACACATACACAAACACAAGAAAACAAAGAAAAGCATCCCCCAAAACCAAAACCCACCAAATCACAGCAAAAGAAAGCACACAGAGTATAATATGGGGTTTATTTTGTGTTGGTCAACTACTGCTGAGCATGAGGCCTGCTCTGGAGTGTGGTTGACATGCCCAGTGTCATTCCATTGTAGAGTTGGAGATATGAAGAGTGCTTTGACATCAGTCATGGATTTTCAGAGTTTGGAGTTTGCCCAGCTGGTTTTTGGTCTTGCTTTGTTCTAGTATTTCCTAACTGTGTTCCCTTTCCTACATTTTGGAGTGTAATTATGTCTTGTGCCATCATATGTTGGAAGTATGTGTTCTGTTTTTTGATTTTGATTTTATAGGGGATTACAGTTAAGAGATTGCATGACTCTCAGAAGAGGCTTTGAACTTCGGACTTTAAAACACTGTTGAGACTGTGATAGACTATAGGGACTTTTGAAGTTGAACTAAATGCATTTTGTATTATGATGCTGTTACAAGTGTATGGGTGCCAGGGAGTGGAATGTGTAATTTGAATGTAACTGGCCCTCATAAGCTCATAAGGAGTGGCGCTATTAGGAGGTGTGGCCTTGTTGGCATAGGTGTAGTCTTGTTAGAGGAAGTGTGTCACTGTAGGGGGTGGGCTTTGAAGTCTCCTATGCTCAAGACACAACTATTTTGGTTCACTTCTTATCGTTCGTGGATCAAGATGTAAGACTTTCAGCTCCTTCTCCAGCACCATGTCTGCCTGCATGCCGCCATGTCCCACCATGATGATAGTGGACTAAACCTCTGAACCATAAGCCATCCCAATTAAATGTTTTCCTTTATAAGAGTTGCCATAATCATGGTGTTTCTTCACAGCAACAGTAGCCCTAAGTAAGATACCTTTCAAATAATGCCACTCTCTGTTGACTAAGCACTCAATCTCTGAGTCTATGGGGGCCATTCTTATTCAAACCACCATAGCTCCCTTTCTCATTTTTATTCAGTCCAGAAACCCATCTCACGGAATGGTTCCACATAGGTCTTCCCACCTCAATTAACCTATTCTAGATGATCCCTCACAGGCATGCACAGAGTGTTGTGGCCTAGGTTATTCTAGATTTTGTCAGGTAAATATCATTAACTACTATAGTCTCTGATAGCTGCCTCAGAGTTTGACATAAGGAAAATATTCTTAGACAATACAGGCCCTACCTTTATATATCCAATGGCCTTGGGTTCTACTGGTGGGAAGTGGCATTTAAGAACCACAGCTGTTGGATGTCATCATGGGTCATTGCTTTTAAGTTTCTTATAGGACATAGCTAAAAAATTCATGTGTTTTTGCAGTTTGTTTTAAAAATATGATGCCTTATTAGGTTTTACTGACTTCTATTTTAGATTCAGAAAGATAAGTTTTTTAAACTTAATCCATTTCATATTATCTCTTCTCTCTTACACATAGAAATTGGGTCTTTGAAAACATGGGGTGTTATAAAATAGAATGTACTATATGTATTTACTTCTAAATAACAATACTGATACTCAAATACCAATATACTTTTCAAAAAGACAAACGTTTTTTGTCTGTATTGTTTCCTTTGACCCCACCCTCCTCATTTTTAGTAATTGAATTCAGTGCCCATTATCTGAATAAACAAATTTTATACAAAATATCCCTTCCCTACTAACCATCATTTAATCTTCATTCTAAAATTACTTACGTAGTTAACGCTCACCAGCAATCCATATACCAATGTCTTTCTAGTGTTTTGGGGGTTGTGTCAAGTTTATTGTCTCGTGGATTTCTCAGTCAAGCTCATGGGATTATTAGTCCTTATTTTTTCATGTTAATAACAGTGTTTGCCCTTTATCTATAAAAGTCAGTTTTGCTAGATATAAAATATTTGACTTGTATCTCTTTCTCTTAAGAATCTTGAATATGTTGGACTATTTTATTTTGCCTTAAAACACCAATGCTGAAAATATGATAAGATAATTTATTCATTGCAACTCATGAATAATTTTTATTATATACCCATTTTTTCTTTGTTTTAAAGTCTAGTAATGATTTTTAAAATATGTCCTGGTCTTGATCATTCTGGGTCAGTATATTCGAGTAGGCGATATACTCTTGCAGTGTGTAGATTTAAATTATCAAAAAATTAACATTGAAATGAAGTCTCTTAAAAATAATAGTTTGCTGTATTTGTTCTTTATTTATTTAATTTTTCTCCAAGAATTCTTACTATTGATATGTTGAATTTTTTTACTTGTCTTCAATACATGACACTTTCTCTCAAATCCTTTTTATATCTTGATTCATTTTGTAAAAATATTATTTCTGTTCACTTTCCATTTCATTTAAATCATTTTAATGTTGTATTTGTTCATTCTTGATTTCTTATGATTTAGCTTTCATTTTTAAAATAACATTGCAACTTTAATTCTTCATTGAGCTTAACCTTACTTCTGTCCAGTATGTGTGGTTGATACATTGTGCACCACAATAAAACTTATTTGGGGTCATAGAACAGAACAGACACTAGATAGACATAGAGGCCAGAAAATGGTGGCACACATGCCTTTAATCCTAGCATTCCAGAGGCAGAGATCTCTGAATTCAAGGCCACACTGGAAACAGAGCCAGGCATGATGGCACACACCCTTAATCTCAGCACTTGTGATATATGTCTTGCTTGGGAAAGACACATGCCTTTAATCCCAGGAAGTAATGGCAGGATTCAGAAAGGTACTAAGGAGGGGGACCAGGAGCTAGAGGTTTTTTAAACTTTTAGGCTTTGAGCATTAGTTCAGCTGAGATCCATTTGGATGAGGACTCAGAAGCCTGCAGTCTGAGGAAACAAGATCAGCTGAGGAGTTAGCAAGGTGAGGTTGGCTGTGGCTTGTCTGCTTCTCTGATCTTTCAGCGTTCACCCCAATACTGTGATCCAGGTTTGTTTTTTATTAATAAGACCTTTTAAGATTTGTCTTACAAGTATGTATTGGTTCCATGAAGTATTCATGGCTATCTCAGTTTGACCTTTGTAGTTGCCCAATTCTGTTCCTTCCTTACTCTATATACAGACTCTATCTTTTCTGGATTCCTGTTGTTTTTCTTGCTCAACACAGATTCTACTCCTAAAATTTTATTTTACTAGAGAATTATATTTAAATATCACTGGCTGATCTTTTAACAAAAAATATCTGTGAGATGTTAGATATATTGATCTATATTACTATACTAGTCATTTAAATAAATACATACATGTATGTATATCTCATAATAGCATGGCATATAGATCACAAAATTATATAAGTATATATGCTAACATTCATAAATCAATAATAAAATTAAAAGGAAAATCATTGTAAATATACTAAATTTTCAGAGTATCCAAGGATATATATGTTACCTTTAAAGCTCATTTTAAAATAATTTGACTTTGAAATTAGTATTTCTACTGTGTTTCCATTTTTAAATACTAATGCAGTGAGGAATACAATTCTTTTTAAAATGTATTTTTATTAATTCTTTGAGAGTTGCATACATGTGTGCTATGTATTTTGATCATTATTCACCTTAACTTCTTCCTCTAACTCCTCCCAAATTCAGCCTCTACCCCACTACCCCTTCCTAACCATGGTAGTTTGAATGTAATTGGCCCCCATAAGCTCATAGGGAGTGACACTATTAGGAGGTGTGGCTTTGTTGGAATGGATATGGCTCTGTTAGAGGAAGTGTGTCACTGGGCATGGGCTTTGAAGCTTCTTGTGCTCAGGATACTGCTCAGTGTCTCAATCAACTTCCTGTTTCCTGCAAGATGTAGAACTCTCAGCTACCTCTCCAGCACCATGTCTGCCTGCATGGTACCATGTCCCACCATGATGATAACGGACTAAACCTCTGAACTGTAAGTCACCACCTCAATGAAATATTTTCCTTTATAAGAGTTGCTGTGGTCATGGTGTCTCTTCACAGCAATAGAAACCCTAACAGAGACACCAATTCTATGTTCTCTCCCTTTTTCTAACCCACTGAGTCCAATTTGTGCTGCACTATACTCCCAGGTGCGAGACCATCCAATGGAGATGGTTAACCTACTAGAGCTATACCTTTAAAAAACCTGACTCTCCCTCCCCGAGAAGTCACCATTTGTCAACAGCTACTCAGCTAGGGATTGAGGTGGGCATCTCATTAGTTCCTCCTCCCTTCATGCTGGAATGTTGACTAGTTTGATTTTGTGCAGGTCTTATACAGGTGATCACAGCTGCTTTGAGTCTGTGGGTGTCATAATCTTGTCATGTCCAGAAGACATTGTTTTCTCTGGTCCTTCCTGACCTCTTCTACTGTGATGGTCCCTGAGCTTTGATAGGGGTGTGTGTGTGATATTTGTCCCATTTTTGGCTAATCACCCCGCACATTCTTATTCTCTGCACTTTGACCTGTTATGAGTTTCAGCATAAACCACCATCCACTACACAAAGGGACTTCTTTGATGCAGTCTGAGAGTTGTACTAATCTATGGGTACCAAAATAGTAATAATAGGTTCACACCTGTGGTCTATGAGCTCCCAAATCTTGGGTTTGTGGCAAAATTTACAGTAGCAAGTGTGCATTTCCTCCTGTGGTGTGGGCCTTAAATCCAAGCAGAAAGTAGTTGGTTACTTCTATAACATTTGTGCCACTATTGCACCTGTAGTGATATCATGACATACTGGTTGCTATTGTAGCTCACAGAGTTCACAGCTCAATATGACTGTTGATGGCTTTTGCCCTCTAGCAGCCTGGATAACACCTTCCAGTACTATGAGTGCTAGCCAACAGGGAGGAAGCTTCCTGGTCACTACCAACTTGATTTATCCATGTCCGGTGACCCAAATGTGTGGTGTTTTTTTGCAATAAGATCTTACCATTTGGCACTTTTAGGTCTGGTCATGAGGAGGACTGCCACACCTCTGCTCCAGGCCATTTGTCCTGGGTGGGCAGAAATCAACCACAAGCTGCCCAGCACTTTTAGGCCTGGGCACAAGATCAGCCATGAGCTGCCTGGCATTTTTAGGCCCAGGCATGAGAAGGACAGTCACAGCTCTGCCCAGGCCAACCATGAACTGTCCAGAGAGGTCAGGCACCATTGTGGTGAGTGAGTACAGGGTGGGGATATTAGAGAGAGAGAGAGAGAGAGAGAGAGAGAGAGAGAGAGAGAGAGAGAGAGAGAGAGAGAGAGAGAAGAGAAGAGAAGAGAAGAGAAGAGAATGGTTCATGTACTGGGGAGAGAGGCAGATTTGAAGAGGTGAGGGTAGTGAGGAATAGGCTGATGTGGATGGCCTGCTTGCCGGTTGGGGCCATGGTCATGTTAGGGCCTGGGCTTCTGCCAAGGTCTATGTCTTAGTCCATGGCCCTGACACAACTGTGGTGGTCTGTGTTGACATCTGTGGCTCCTGTTACCACTGAGGGCCCTGGAGATGCCCTTAGTCTTAGCCACTACCTGTGACCATGTTGGTGTCTGAGGGATGTGCCCCCACAGGGGCCATGCCCATCTCAGAGGCCTACACTGCCACCCAGGATCATAGACCCTAGTTGTGATGGGGCTATGTCTGGGTCCATGGCCCTGCTACAGCTAGGCTCTGTGTTGTTGTCTGTGGCTCCTGTTGCCACTGAGGGCCGTGCATAGGCCTGTAGTCTGGGCCAACACCTCAGGCCACGTTGTTCTTTGAGGGTCAAGCTGCTGCTGGGACTATACAGATCTGACTGGCCTGCTCTGCCATCCAGGGCCATGGGGAACCAAACTGCAGCCAAGGGCCATGTGTGGGTCCATGGCCCTACCACAGCCAGCCTCTGTGTTGATGTTCGTGATTCCTGTTATCATCAAAGGCCGAGGAGATGCCTAGGGCCTGGGCTGCCATCTACAGACAGGAGATGCTGGCATTCAAGGGTCATGCTGCCACTGGGGCTATACCGATCTGGGTAACCTATGATGCCATCTAGGACCATGATGACATCTGGGCCTGGGCTGCTGCCAAGGTCCATGTCTGAGTCCATGATCCTACCGCAGCCTGGGTTTGTGTTGATGTCCATGGCCTGTGTTGCCACCAAAGTCCACATGGATGCCCAGGATCTGGACCTCTACCTGTGGTCATGTTGGTGTACAAGGGCCATGTCACTGCTGGGGTCATACAGACCTGTGTGACATGTGCTGCCACCCCAGGGCCTTGACATCCTACAGGCCTGGACTGTGGCCTGGATCATATCTGGGACCATGCCCTTGCAGCCAGGGTCTGTGTTGATGTCTGAGACTCCTCATGCCATCGAGGGCCATGTGGATACCTGGGATCTGGGCCACCAACTGGGGCCACGTTAGCATCCGAGAACCATGCTGCCTTTGGGTCCATGCTGATCTGAGTGACCTGAACTGCCGACACGGGCCATGGTGACATCCAGGCCAGGCTGCTGCCAAGGACCATGTCCTGGTCCATGGTCCAACCGCAGCTAGAGTCTGGGTTGATGTCCGTGGCTCCTGTTACCACCAAGGGCAGTGAAGATAAGGCTGCACAGAGTTAGCCCCACTCCTCACTGGCTGCCCCACTAGGGAGAACAGGCCCTGCCCCTTACCAACTGCACCTCGCCTGGGCAGGACAGTAGAGCTGACCCTGTTGGCAGAGTGTGCAGGTGAGCCGACCCTGAAGGGAGAGCTAGACCCACTATCTGTCTGTCACACAGTGGCGTGGGAGAGGGCCAGATTCCCCCCTTGCTCCTCACTGCTCACCACCTATTGTAGTTGGGAAAGCTGGTACCAGGGTTACAAGAGTGGGAGAGCTGACTCTGACCCTTACCCGCTGCAGCACTCGGGAGAGCAGGACCTGTATCTCACCCAGGCAGCACAGTAGAGCTGACCCGGTTGACAGGGGTGGAGGTGATCCAGCCCTGCGAACATATGTGGTAGATGTTGCCCCACCCCTCATCAGCCATTTGGTGGCGTGGGCAAGGGAGAGATGCACTCCCCCTCCCCTCTCATCTGTGGCAGATGAGAGAGCTGACCCTGAGGTCCTGAGAGTGGAAGAACTGGTTCTGCCCCTCAGCAGCTGTAGCACTTGGGAGGTAGGTCCTCCACCTGTTGGTGGTAGACCAGCCCTGAGGGCGTGAGAACAGGAGAGCTGATCCCCCCTCCACCACCATCACCCCTGTTGGTGAGGGTGTGGGTGAACCGGATCCAAGGGCTTGAGAGTAGGAGAACTGGTCCTGCTCCTTGCTGCCTGCTGCATTGGGTGAGCAGCTAGCTGGAGCAGTGCTGGAGCACTTGCAGGGCAGGTGACCATGAGAGAAAGCTGGCGTGCTAACCCAGTTACCACCCAGGCCCAGAAGCAGGGCTATGAGTTAGTACACCCCAACACCCACCTCATCTAGGAATTGCTGGAGCATGTGAAGGGGCAGGACCTGTAGATCCAAAGCAGGATCTCCATAACACAAGGCAACAACAGGATATCCAAGAGAAGTCCCAGTGAGGGCCCATTATCGATAATGTAGCAGAAGCCACAGGCCTCAAACCAGACCCACGACTCATTGCAATGAACACTTACAAGTAAAGATGTATGGACTATAGGGTAAACTGTGTGACTCACTGGGCCACANTACAGCTTCCACGCTGAGATTTTTTGCTTTTGTTTTTATTTTTTGTTTGTTTGTTTGGTTTTGGTTTTGTTTTATGGTTTTTGGTTTTTTTCTTTTAAATTTTATTTTATTTTGGGTGGGAGTTTGCAAGGGCAGAGGCTGGATTCAAAAGGAGGGGGAAATGAATGGGATCTGGATACATGAGGTGAAATCCACGAAGAATCAATACAAACTTAAAAAAAAAAATCTTACCATAGAGGTCTGGTGGGCAATCAAGAGCACTAGCAGGAACCTGTATTGGTTTGGAGGTCATTAAGATGTCCAAGATCTGTAACTTGTGTTGAAGTATCCCATATGTGGCTGTAGGGAGCAGAGGAAACCCCGAGTGAGTGAACATTTATTGTTGACATGGGCACAGTCATGTCAAGGACTCCCATGCCTCAGCACCGTGGGAGTGGCGAAGCCTTACCTAGGTAAAGTTCAAGCTTTCCTTGGGCATCTGGGTGCAAGTGAGTGAACAACAATGTGTGCATAGGCCAGCACCTACAGCTTCCTCCTCCTGGATGTTTAGAGTCTGAGACAGCTGCCCTACAGGGACCTCCTACAGGGACCTCCTACAGGGACCTCCTACAGGGACTAGCTAACTCCTCCCCCTGTGCTGTACCTACTATACATGCCTAGGTTCTAGGCTGTCCACCTAACTATGTGCCATTCATCAGAATGAGCACATCCCCACCTGATCCCAACGTTTAAGTTTGTTTGTGTGTCTGTTCTTTCTTCATTTCCTCACTGACAGTAATCAGGGTTCCAAGACCCAAGGCTTTCAGGTCCTGGTACCTGGCATTGGTTTTTTATTTGATAATTTATGGCTTCTGGGAGAAGCATAACCCTTTGTGTGGGGTAACTTGAATTAGTCTCTTTTATATGAACACACACTTATAAAATAGTAGTTTTCCATATGGCCTTTTCAAATGTCCTTATTATTAGTTCTTTCTGCCTCCACTCTGTCCTGGCCCCTACCCTTCAGTCTCTCTCCCTACTTAAATCTTCCTCCCCATCATTGCCCTGTTCTCCTTCATAACACCAGTGTTCTACCATCCCTCTTCTCTTAATATCTTTCTTTCCTCTCCCAAGTGTTTTGAAATTTGTAGGGCCTTGACACAGAAAAGAACCCTAGCATATTAATTTAGCATGCCTGTAAGGTCTTAGCTGCCCTAGTCCTGCACATATTCCCACCAGTGATTTCAGCCTTCATTTCTCACTGGACTGAACTTTCTCCTACAAATTCAGCTGATGTTTGCAAGTACATCTCTCCTTCTTTCAGGAGAAAATATTGGCTGGTTTGTTATTACCTTGTTCTCTGCTCCTTCAGACAGAGAGGTCATTATACTCCTAATAGAGGCAAATGACCACATAAGTCTTAGAGTTACTGGTAATTTTTCCTATTCACTTAACACTTTGAGGTGTCCAAAGATACATTATCAGCTAGTTTGTTTTAAATAGTGGCTAGAGGTTTTTTTCTTTTGTTCTCTAATGATTCTGTTTTTGCATGAAAATTTGAAGAATTCCAAAATAATGTTACCAATGTGATTATCATCTTCCAAACCTTTTCTATTCTTTCATACTATAATGTTAAATATAGCAACAACAACTACAATAATGAAAATAGAAAAGAATACCACTGGTCATTCCAGAAAAGGAACCTGACAAATAGCTCCATTCCAGTATATATGCTTTATTAGGAGAAAGGGCCTGAAGGTCATGATCAGGGATTGAGGTGGAAGGGACAGCATTAGACTGAAAATGAAACAGTATATGTGAGAGAAAAATGTGATCAGGATGAAGATGTTTCCTTTTAAAACCTGGAGAAGACCTTTAAGTGTGAGAGTAATTGACCTCCTTCCCTCTTCCCAGTTAACCTACCATTTCATTTTTCCCATTTCCCTCTTTATGTCACCTGTACACAGAAGGAAGAGGGAGGAAAAACAAAAAAACTAAGGATGTTTGAAAAAGCCACAAAGAATCATATTATTTTATATTTACCTGAAGTTGCATGTGATTTTTACATGATCAACTGGTTGAGGAGAAGGATCTCATCAACCTGGCTATAGGAGGAAGCCCTGTGTGAGTGAAGTCCTGAGTGAATGTTTACTGTTGACATAGGCATGGCCATGTTGAGGGCTCTAATGCTACAGCCCTATGGGAATGACAAAACCTTATGAGTAAAGCTCAAGAAGGATGACAAAGCTTTCCTTTGGAGTCTCAGTGCTAATGAGTGATAAGATGTGTGTGTGTGTGTGTGTGTGTGTGTGTGTGTAAATGGAGTTATGTCACTTAGTACCAGGCATAGAAACCTTTCAAGTATTAGCCAGGGTACTCTAAGAGAACCCCCAAACAATATAGGAAATTGTCATTTCCTT
>LZPO01057484.1:2074939-2096949 GCA_001675575.1 Neotoma lepida
ACACACACACACACACACACACACACACACACACACACACACACACACACACACAAAACCAAAACATATAACTATCAGTTTGTCGTATTTAGAAAGTTAAAGAAGTTTTATCTTATTTTAGCTTAATAAAGCTTAATAGTTCACAAATGGATGTTGAAAGTTTGCATTTTTCTTCCTGCAAAATATTTTTTGAGACCATTAATTTGGTAAACTTCATGAATAAAGCAGATTTCTTGATATTGAATATTTTTCATATGTGGGATTATGAAGACCTACTTGATGTGATGTATTTTGTAATACAACATTGGATTTTGTTAGCTAAACTTTGAAATGAATTTTGGATCACATTCATATATATTAAAGTATATGATACATGCTTTATCAGATATATATCCTATATATTTTAATATTTTACTTTATAAATATATCATAGGCATATATGTAAGTACATATATGTGTAGACATTATCTACCACCTATTTGGGAATCTAGATAGCATTAGCATAAGGAATAATTAACTTTCACTTCTTATGAATGTACTAGAATACCTTGCAAAAGTAATGTATTATACATTAATGATGATTTTTAGAACTCACCTGCCAAGCAATCTTGATTGGCTCTTGTGTATCAAGGAAGATCTTTATCTGCCATTTCAATTGATTTAATACTTGTTTGTCTATGAATGTTTACCTTTTTTCTGTCAGAAACATGAAGTTTTCAAATTTCCCAGCATGTAGTTGTTTGTTTTAATATTTTAAAAGCCACCACTTTATAGTTTTAAAAAACTTTTTATTTTAAAAATATTTTGATTATTTTTTGCAACAGGGTTTCATATATGTTAAAGTAGCCTTGAAGTCACTATGTAGCCAAGGGTGATGTTGAACTACCAGTTCTCCCTTCTTCACCTTCTAAGGTGTGCAGCACCACTCCTGGTTTATGTAGTGCTGGGGATCAAACCCAGGGTTTCAAGAATGCTAGGCAAGCATTCTACCAACTGAACTATATGCTCAACCTTCTGTGTTTTATTTCTAATTTCTTTATTCATCTTACCAAGAAACTGTTTATCTTAATATTATCAAAGGTATAGGTTTTAGTTTTCTTCTTGTTCTCTAATTCAGCCCTTACTACTTGCTTCTTTCTTGTTTATTGTGTTTGCTTTGGAGGTGTTCAGCTATCTTTTTGTGTTCAAGTTTATGTTTGTCTTAAATATTTCTGATATCCTAACAATAATATCTAAAGTCAAATGTCCTAGATGTGGCTTTAGATGCATCCTACAAATGTTGACATTTGGGAGTGTCCATTCAATGCAAATGCTTATTTCTCCAAGTATGTATGCTAGTTATAATTGATGAGGCTTTAACACTAAGAACATGTATGTTAGTACTGAATATATCTTCCTACATTAGCTATAGTTTCCTTATTATTTTGTTTATATGTAGATCATATTCAACTTTATTTCTTTGGCCCTACCTTGGTTAAATGGTTTGTTTTATTCTTTTTGTTTTATTGTTGTGTTTACATAATAAGATTCCCATCCTTCATTATTTTTGTATTTTGAAATAGGCTCTTACTATGAGGCATTAGCTGGCTTCAAACACGTGCCAGTCCTCTTGCCTCAGCCTCGCAAGTGCTGCTGGCTGCTGCTACATGTGGCTCTCCTTCTTTGTTTTATGTTTACTTGGTGTATCACTTGTTTCTTAGTTTTACTTTTTCATCCTTTTTTGTTTGAATTGTGCCTCTTGGAATCATTGTGTTTGCATGATACTTGTATGTTCTATTGAGAGTTGTTCTCATTTTAATGTGTTTAATCTATACACACATAAACTGTATCAGTAGTCTTTAGAATTTTAATTCTTGACTGCATATATATTTCCTTCTTTTTCATTATTCTCCAAAGCTTCAAGTATTTGATGGCTCTTCCTTTTTCATATCATTTGGGGCATCTGTCTAGAGATATTTTTTGTCAGTATTAAGGGCTTGATTGCAGAACTTTGTGCATGCTAAGCAAATACTGCACTGCTGAGCATCACTTTCAAACCTTTTTCTTAATATCTAAAACTTTATGTTCAAGTGCTCTTACCTTCAATATGAAAAAGTATGTTATCTTCTTGCTTGCTTCTAGTGTGGTTGTTGGGTAGTTTGAAGGAAATCTAATCAATGGTCATTTGATACTGAACAATTAACTTTCTCTGGAAGACCTTGAATTTTTGTATTTGTTTTTAAGATCCAAATTTTTAAGATCCAAAATTTTATCTTCTCTTTCAAGGACTCTAATTTTGTTTACTTATTAAAGTCACACTATATATATTAAAAATATAAGAGTGAATATTAATCTATAGAAAAACAAAATCTAGTGAACATGCAATATCGTGTGAATATAGAATGCATACAAATTTCAATTAGCATTTAAGAACATTCAAAAATTAAGCCTATCATCATTTTAGTCTCAATAATTTCTTCAGATTCAACTTTCAGTAACTCATTTTATCTTCTTAGTAACATGCTATTAAGCCATCCATTTAATTTTAAAATTTGGTTGTTTGTGTGTGCACATGTGTGTACAGGTGCATGTGTGCACACGCAAGTAGATGTCAACCTTGAATCTTGAGTATTGCTCCTTTGCAATTGTCCACTTTGTGTTTTTGGTTTTGATTTTATTTCAGCAACAGGGTCTCTTAGTGGCTTGCAGCTTAGAAAGTAGGCTAGGCTGGCTGGCCAGTGAGAGTCCCAGGGATCTGCTTGTTTTCATCTTCATAACTAGGATTATAGTCTCCATATAATTAAATTAGGATTACAAACGTGAGCCTTCATGCTCATCTTTTAACATGTACTTTCTGGAATCAAACTCAGGTCCTCATACTTTTGAGGTAAACACCTTAATGACCGAGCCATTGCTCTAGCCTTTGGATAATTGTATTTTTTGGTCCTAGAATTTAGCTTAATGATTTTTCAAGTTCTTGCTGAAATTTCAATTTTATCATTCAATACACTGAAATATGAATTATGGCTATTTAGTGTTTGAAAACTCTACAATCTATATCTCTCTTGAGTGTATTCATAGTGTTTATTAACTCTTGGTTTTCATTCTTATAAACCCGGCTGTTTTAAATCAAAGATCAATTATTTCTTATGTAAATTGAAACAGTGATTTGTGGCTCTGGATGATGTTATCTTCCTTCAGGGGGGCTTTACATCTTCTCTGGTTGGCTTCTGGGCCTAGACTTGACATGATTCAAACTGGGCTTCTGTATTTATCATAGTTGATTCAGTTCTTGTTTTCCTTTTCTCACAGAGTGTAGCAATTTCTTGTCACCTGAAAACTTGTACTGTTTACCAGAATCCCTACTTTTTGGGCATGGCTTAAACTCCAATTTTTGTCTGTCTAATACCTGAGGGTCTTTTAAAATCTTGCCTTAGTTTTGCGGTCTTTTAGGCACAATTTTTAAAATTGTAAATGGGCATGATAAAATATCAGAATATATTGTATGAATTTTCTTCAAAAAAGAGTGATTTGTAAAATTCTGTTTCAAACAATGACAGACTAGATTGTCTAGGGCACATTCCCCCAACTCCTCCCAAGGCCTTCCCAACTCCCCACCCTCTCAACTCCATGCTTTCTTTCCACCCCCTCTCTCTTTAGAAAACAAACAGACAAACAACAACAATAAAAAATGAACACAAACCAGAACTTTAAAAAAAACCAAGAAAATGTACAACACAATACCCCCCCACATAACCCCTCCTCCACACACACACCATAAAAACACAAAACAGGAAACCATAATATATAAGCAAAAGACAATAAGACAAAAATGCTCAAACAAAGAAATATGAAACAAAAAATATCTGCAAAAGTATTGAGTTCATTTTGCGTTGGCCATCTACTGTTGGGCATAATGTCTACCTTTAAGTGTGGTTAATGCACCCAGTGAGACTCCATCAGAGAAAACTAATTTTTCCTTTGCAAGCAGATGCCAATTGGAGATAGCTTCTTAGTTAGGGATGGGAGCCAGTGTTCACTCCCCTCCTCTCAGAACTGGGACTCCACCTGGCTTGAACCTTGTGCTGGACCTGTGCTTGCTACCATGGTCTCTGTGAGTTCATATGTACATCAGGCCTGTTGTGTCTGGAAGACACTATTTTCTTGGAGTCACCAATCCCTGGAACTAACACAGAAACCTCCAACTGGACAATGAATAGAGAGTGAAAGATTTTGGAATACTCTATCCTAAATGGGATGTCTTCAGCAAATCCCTCCCCTCAAGGTTCAGGGAGATATGCGGTGGAAAGATTGTAAGATACAAATTACTTTTGAGAAATCCTGTGTGTTCCTACTTTAATGGTTAGTTCTTCTTCCTGGATATTGAACAGCTATCTCCAAAAAAGAAAGAAGACATACTCAGCCGTGATGCAGGGGGGAGGGGCTTGGTCTTGCCTTGGTAAGCCAGCCTGTGTTGACTACCTTACCCCCTAGGAGGAGGAGATAGGGGTGGGATGGGGAGGAGGTGGCAGGGGAGTGGGAGAAGGGGAGGGAGGAGGAACAGGGGTTGGTATGTAAAAGGAAAAAATTTAAATAAAAAAAGAAAGAAGACAGGAATGATGTCATTTCCTTCAATCTTGCAGGATCTGTAGGGCACCATGGAGTGACTTTTGTAAATAGTAGAGTCACTTATATCCACTCTTTTAAAAAAGTCTTTTCATTTGAAATAATGTTAGAATTACAGAGAAGTGTCAAAGATGGCACTAAAGGATTTCATCAGCCCTTTACCTTTGTGCAACTTCCACTAGAGGCATCATCTTCTATAACTGCGGTATATTTGTCAAATCTAAGAAGTTAGTGTTGCTGTAATTCTATCTATGAACCTATAACCTTCCCATATAGTGTATGTCCCCATTTTATCCACCAGTGTTTTTCTTCCCTAGTATTCATTACAGCATGTAGCACTACATTCATTTGTCATATTCTCACATTGTTGAGAGTTTCTGGAATTTCCTTATTTCTCACAACCTTGATAGTTTTGAAGAGTGCTGGTCTGGTATTTACCATAACGTTCTGTATCTTGTATTTGGCCAGCATTTTAGCATAGTTCAAATGGGCTTTGATTTTTAGGGAAAGAACCCAAAGATACATTTTTTTTTCTTTGCCACATCAGGGATATAAGTTCATGATTTAGTCTTGGGGCTGCTAGCCTTGATTACCGGCTAAGGAAGTTCTATGTGCTGTAGGCTTATAGATTTCCTCTTTTGATTCTGCCCTACTTCTCTTGGCTATTTATTACAGAAGGCTATCTTTGTTTTCTATATCACCCACATAGACCAATAGTAGGTTTGATTTCTTCAGTTGTGGGACAGACAGTGGTTCTAGAGCTTCAAGGTAATGTGAGGTAAACTATGACTAGCTGTCTCCTAGCCTTCTTGCCATTGCTGCAGCTGCTGCCTCCACTCCAGGAAGCTGCCTCTTCATTTGCCTACTAACTTTTCACAGACATGTCATCACCCCCTCAGGGGACCTTAAGGTTTTCATAATTTTATTTTCCAGCTCTTGGTTTCCTTTTACTTTTGCAGGAGGTGGTTTATCAACTCGTCAAAACCCAGAAGCCACCCTTCTGTAATTCTCACAGCCATATGATAGTCCATAATATCAATACTTCAATTTTATAGTCAAAGAAACTGAGTTTTAGACAGCCTGAGGAATCCGCTCATGTCCCAGAACCACTAATTATGGAGTGGGAATTCGTACCTAAAACCCACATTGTATTATATGCCACCTGCCAATTAGACACTAGCTTGAGCAGCACAAACTGAAAACTCTATTCTTCTTTCATGAACCTTTCCTTCCTGTGAGTGAAACTTGTTTACTGAGGATGAATTTTTTTGTAGATGACATTGTCCTCTTATACAGGGAACTTTAGGCAGGCACCTCATAGTCTTGCTGACACCTGTACCTTCTCTAATTTGCTGGACTTTCACTAAAGTGATCTAGAACTAGATCCCTTGAGACATTTGTTTAAACAGATATTTCATGATTCTCTTGAGCAGTGTGCCAAACTCCTCTTCAAACAAGTATTTCCAGACAGTCCAAGATGAAATTTATCCATAAATATTCATTGAATGCTTATTGGTGAAGAACCATGTTAGGTGCTGGAGGGGAGAAATAAATATGACAGCTGCCAATATCATGGAGTTTAAACAACTGCCATTATAGTAAAAAGTATATATTTCTTTATCTCCCCTTCTTCATCTTTTCATCTCCCCCCTACAGATAATTGCCAGTTTCCCCATTACTTTTGAAATCAGAAAAATGTTTTTGTATCTGGGCATAGGAAAAAGGACAAAGAAATATATACTGTGGCCAAACCACAAAACTTGTTAGCCTTAGAAAAGTTTTCTAAGTTTGGGAAGCAGTAGAGTATTATTTAAAAAATAATTATTTTTTCTACCTATATACGTGGTAAAGATTTTGTTTCATTGTCTTTGTGTCTTTGATGACTGCAATTTCAAATTGGAGACATGTTTATTATCTTTTCATTTACCATGCAACATCCCAAGACACGCCAAGGTTATGTTGGTTCATTCATAAACCATATGGAAGGTAATTACGGTCAGAGCATAATTAAAGGAAATTCCTTTAGATCTCTTCAATGAGAAAATATAGTTTCCTCTAAAAATTCACTTAAATGGGCACATATCTCCTTTTAATTTGTTTTTGTTTGTATATCATTGGGCAGGGCAAATGGTTGTTGAAAGCTGACAGATTGCTGTTTCTAGAATGTGGACTCTGTGGATACTTATGTATCCACTGTGTGTGTGATATATATTCATATATTATATTCATATATCTCTTATACACATCTAGATGTGTATAAGAGACAGGCAGTATATTTACCAGTTTCAGACATTTTAGATTGTTTACCATCTACTGAAAAATAGCCATTTTCTCCATGTGCTTAGTTAGAACCAGTGCTAGGGGCAATTTATGGCTTTGTGACTTTTACTGGCACTTTATGTCCATAGTGACTGCTCTGCCACACTAGATTCTAATAAGAGAGAAAATGTTGCTGGAGAAGTGTTTCATCCTTTAATTTTTTTTACCAAATCATTTGACTTCTCCTCCACCAGATTATTGCTATTTGTAAAAGTTGAAGTCCAAAATTTTATGGTTCAAAGAGTCCTCAAAAACTGTTGAGCTGAAGTTCTATTTTTAATAGTTGCTGTGCTTTCATCCCAAGAAACTGGCAGGACTGGTAATGTGTTATATGGAACTTCCTGTGAAATCTTCAAAGACACATGCTTTTAAAAATACTTCTCAAGTTAGAAGGTGGATGTGTTCAGGGAGATTTGGGAGTATTTGGAGTGGCAAGGGGACTGGATATAATATTTCACTGTATACAAGCATGAATCCTCAAAGTTTATAATGTTACTTATACTAAGTAGGACTTTACAGAGATAAAATGTATATCATTGGGCAGGGCAAATGGTTGTTGAAAGCTGACAGATTGCTGTTTCTAGAATGTGGACTCTGTGGATACTTATGTATCCACTGTGTGTGTGATATATATTCATATATTATATTCATATATATTATACACACATTATACACACACACACACACAGAGAGAAAGAGAGAGAGAGAGAATTTAGTATCAAAAGTTAGGAATTTCAAAAAAAGTTAGGAATTTCAAAAAAGTAGATTTAAAAATATCTTCATCACACTTCTGCCAAACTACCTATAAAAGTAAAAATTAAACTCTAGAATTTATGCTATATAGTAAACGATGTTCTAGACTCAGAACTTCTGTGATTCATTCCTGATACCCAAAACATCTATATATTTTGGTAATTGCAGTAAACTTTTATGTTAGTTCTGTTAATGTAACTGAGAGCAAATTATTATTTTAAAGCTAAAAGATTGCTTTAGCATACATACAAACAACTAATGAATATGGACTAGCTACATGGAGGCATCCATTTTTTAAATAATTTCATCTCTTATTGGTGCATATCATAAACATGCAAGATAAAAAAGTAAAAACTATGCACAATATAAAAAACACAAAAAATAAAAAACCAGGAGATTTTGCTCTTAACCCTGAGGTTTTCCCCAGCAAGAATGAAAGAAGGTTTATTTTCACTACCATAAAAAAACTTTCCCATATATTGTAACATTAGTTATCAGAAGTTGACCTCTTCATTATCACTTCCTCCCTACTGAAACTTAAGAAACTAAGTTACTTGCTCAAGGTAATTTAGTACCTTCAGAATCCAAATGTCTTGGATTTAAATTTTTCATTAAAAAAATAACTAGATGCTCTCTCTCTCTAAGGCTCTTTGGTTGGAAAGATCTTCAAAGAACTTATATTTTTTTCTGAATAGAATCATTATATTAAACCAAATGTGTGGGATACAGCCATAAAGCACATAGACATTTTTCTTATAGCTAGAGTGTAGTATTTACTGTTTTCATGTATCAACCAAAAACAGAAAGGGAGACAGGAAGTATTCTACTTGTTACTAAATTATAACATACAGACAGTCCAGAAAATAATTCTACCTGAATGTGGATAGCTTATATCAGCTGTAGTGGCAATCCCATCATTTTAATCACAATATTAATTATCAAACTGAATGAATAATGTATTCTATATTCTATTGATCAAGGAAGTTATGTCATAGCTTTGTTAGTGAATAAAAACTGTCCTTTTAAAGTTTCTTTTGTTATCAAATGAAGGGAAGGATGAAGGCAAGACATTTTATTAAATTTGATGTGATGACTGAGAGCCAAAAATTAATAACACACACACATGCACACACACACATACACATACATACACACACAAGTACACATATACACACAAAGTCTCATAACAATTAACTGTGCTTCCTTGTATTAAGCTCTGTGGAGTAATGAAGGAGCCCACAGGAAACAGAGTTTTCCAATTTCTACATAGAATTTATATTTGTTATTATGTTGTCTCTGTAGCTAAGTGAAGCTATATGTGCTACAAATGTCATAAAATGAAATATATCAAGGAAACTACCCACATCGACTGTACATGGTGATATTCACTGAACAATATTTGATGTTTGAGCTATTCATCAACAGTTCAGTTTTCCAGGAATATGTGATTTTCTAAAGCAAAATTGAAGGAACATATAATTTGGAGTATGGGAATGGACAACTTGGCTTTTTAAAAGACCATCATCTCCCTCGTTATTTATGGTTTCCTGCTACAGATTTTTGGTTTCCCCACTACTTATTGACAGGTGAGAGGGAGAGAATATATAAAATGATAACAACCAAATGAGGAACAATCAAACATTATCATTGTAGATATTATTAAAATCTGTAATATATCATGTCCATAGAGAATACTTAGTGCAACTCAAATAAAACTGGTTGAGGAAATCCTAAATAGAGAAGGATAAACTCTTAGGACTGAAGTGTATACTATACAAATATTTTGCTATAATATGCAAGCAATTTGAGAATATAGTATATGTGAGACCTTTGTCTCACAGTTGATAAAATAGTATGAAGTAGATAACTTACACATCACATCCAACTTCTCTGCCCAGCTAGGTCCTCCACATCTTGTTCCAGTGTCTAGATATGTGAGTCTGCCTGATCCTCCTCTCAGTGTACCCTCCCCCTACACACACACCACAGATCTAGCCAGGCCTACATCCAGTTTTCTGGCCTAGTCTGACCATCCCTGCCTGCACTACCTTCAACCTCCAGGCTTTGGTCATGATCCCTTACACTTACCTATAACTTGTAGTCCCCTCCTGCAATATATCAAATCTCTCTGCAAAACCTGATCCTGAAATCTTGTGCCAGGGTCCAGCTCAATGAGTCCACCTGACCAACCCATCCCTAGACCCTCCCAAATCCTCAGATCTGCCTTTAAACTCTAGGCTTAGATGAGGATGCACATCCTATGTGCTAGATCAGCCATTTGAATCCACTCAAATTCATTCCACCTAAGCTGTATCCAACCTTCAAGCCCAACCCAACCTATATACCCTGTGCTCTGCCCCTACCTGTTCTGTCCATATCAGATAGAGAACTAACAAAAAAGTGCCCATATTCATGTCCATATATCATTGCAAAAATACAAACAACATGGAAGATCAGGCTAGTGCCTCCTCAATAAAATCTGTTAGTCCGGTAGAAATGTTTGCAACGAGCATTACTTGGATGAACTCCAGGAAACAAAATTTAAAATGAGCATACACTTCATCAAAGAATTCCAGGAATTGAAAGAAGGCATAAAGAAACAGCTCAGTAAAATTAAGGAAGAATAGCTTAAGGAGAATAAAAACCTGGGTGATGCCTAAGAAAACACAAACATAAGGTTAATGGAAATGACAAAGACAATCCAGGGCTTGAGAACTAAATTCAATAAAGGGAAACTCAAGCCGAAACAATGGAATTAAAAAACAAACAAAGAATAATCAGACTAGAAAACTTAAGGGAAGGCCTTACAAGTAGAATGAATCAAGTAAAAGATAGAATACCATGATTCGAAGATAAATTAGAGGAATTAAATCAAACAAAGAATATGAAAAACAAATTAAAAATACAGGAAATGTGGGACACCTTGAAAAGACCTAACTTTTGAAACATAGGCATAGACAAGTGAGAAGAATCCCAAGTGAGTGGCATAGTCTAGATCTTCAACAGGTTATAGAAGAAAACTCCTCCAAGCTAAGGAAAGATACACCTATACAGATACAATAAGCACACAGAACACCAAGTAGACAAGACAAGAAATAATGACAATAATAAAGAAAAAAGGCCATGAATTTGAGAGAGTATAAGGAGAGGGTACCTGGGAGAGGTTGGAGGAAGGAGAATATGATGTAATTATATTTTAATTAAAAAAAATGAAGTACAAGAGACTCTTGACATTTGTGATGGTTTTATCCAGAGGTCCTCATATATCTCAAGCACACGAGTACCTTGTTCACGGACTTTGTATTTGGTCATGTTCAAGATTTTGTACTCCATATTATGTTGGATATTGATGAAAAAGTAACCTTCTTGAATTCACAAACATAGAGTTTAGCAGATAAGGAAATGTAGCTATATTGCCCATTAAAGTAAGAGGCGATCAATATATTATAAATTAAAGGCAACAAAGATTTGGGTATAACACATCCATGTATTGTTTTGGTTTTGTATTTTGTCTTTTTTTATTGAGGTATAATCTATATACAGTAGCATATACACAATTAAGTGGCCAACACTCAAGAACCCACCCCTCAGGAGAAGATATTCAAATAAAATATTTTCAGTACCCCAGAAGCTTCCTTCTTCTCCTTTTTAAATATTATTCTTCCTCTCCCAAATATTTTTATTTTATCCAACCAAGAATAGCAAGTTAAAAAAATACGGTTGTTTTGAATGTATGTGTGTGTGTGTGTGTGTGTGTGTGTGTGTGTGTGTGTGTGTAATCCTGTGGTGTATGGGGGAAGATCAGTAGAAAAATTTTCAGGAGTTGGTTCTTTCATTCTATCTCAGTTTTGAGGCTGTGTCTATCTTATTTCTGTATTGCTCTGTGTTCGTGAGTTTTTGGTCAATTCTTTCTCCACTTGCCGTATCCCCACAGGAGTATTGGGATTACAGACATAACATACCACATCTGGCTCTTTCTTGTGTATATTGAACTCAGGTCATTAGAATTGCATGGCAAGTGCTTTTCCTGCTGTGCTGTCTTGTCTGTCTACAACTGTTTTCAAAATTCATGTTACTAATAGTTTTAGCTATAGTAGAAGTTGAAGTAAATAATATCACATACTGATGCATCATTGCTTTTTGTTATTTACTTGTGCTGTGGATGGACTCTTATTCTTTGTCAACTCTTTGTAGTATTTTATTGTTAGATGTTTTAATTTAATTAAATTCTCTAGTATGAGAATTCTTGAACATATATTTTGGTAGACATAAGACTTATGTACACAGCCAAGATTAAAATTGATGGGTCATAAGCATAAGTATATGCATAGCACATACTGCTAGTTTTCCAAAGACATTAAGTTACTTCATGTTCCTGCAGCCATATAGGATAGTGGCAGTTGTCCAGCATCTTCTCCAATCCTTTGCAGTATGTCCAGTACTCTTATTTGTTATAGACATTCTTATAAGGATAATGTAATAGTTCATTGTGGTTGAAATTTCCCTAATGGCTGGTCATATTGAGTATGCTTATATATACTTATTGATCTTTTGGTCATCTATTTTTCTTTTATTAAGGATGTCTTTAAATATCTTGTCCAATTAAAAATAATTTTATCTGTCCTTTTGATTTATAATAGTTATTTCTGTATTTTGGACACAACTGCTTTTTCAGATGTATATGTTTTCTTCCAGGCCATGATTTGTTTTTCCCTCTGTTGTTTTTCATGACCAGAAAGTCAAATTTATCAATCTTCCCCTTTTTTATAGTTAATGCTTTTGGTGTTCTACTTAAGAAATCTTTGTCTTAAGGTTGTGCAGATAGTGTATTATATTTTCTTCCAGAGAGTTTGCTGGTTTATTTTTTCCATTTAAATCCTTGGTGTGTTTTTAAGTAAATGTGTATGGTGTGATATTAAATGTAACTTCTTTTAATCTCTACCATATTCTCATCTTTCTCTTAATTGGGGAGTATTTCTAACTTGCCACAAAACTTATCTTTATCTACCTTAGTTTTAAGACAGGCAGTATCAGTGCCAAACAGCAAGCACATGAGTCACATCTGTTCATTTCAGCAGCCAAATCCAGCTACAGGTATATTTAGGCAATTCACCTTTAAAAATCTACATTGCTGTCTGCATTTTTCTAGCCCACTCAGCACTCAGAGCAGGTAACACTAGTTAGTCTAAGACTATGAAGATGGATACGTCTGCTACAAGAGTTTCGGTTCTAAGCTTGTGAATAGTTTCTGCTGTGCAGGGCTTTTTAGTATCCCCTGTGGTATGTAAGCGGCAATATAAATGCAAATTTCATTTCATTTAGAAAGGAAATGAGCCACACTAAATGGACATGCGTACAACTTTGGAATTAAAAGGAGAGTGGATTTCTTCTGTCAGCAGGGCCAAAACAATACTCCTTATTCAAATCTATCCTTTAAGACATTTAGCAGTTAAAAGGAACATGAGAGTTTGGGTAGGAACAGATACAAGATGGACTCTGTGTTCCAGTTCATTGTTTTATTGCTCAGCGGTGGTAAGGCAGAACTCACTGTATTGGCTTCCTCTAGTGATTTCTGATTCTGGATAGCCACTGGGCTCAAGTGAGAGCAATTTTTTTTATATAATTCTAATAATTGTTTCTAATAATGAGCAACAAATTGATGTATTCATGTTAGACTGAAGCTTTCTATTACTCTGTATACAATGAACAACTTAGGAGCAAAGTTTCCAGGATGAAAAGAGAGAGATCGGGCAAATTATGTACATTAGGCAGCATAGGGCATGTGTCAGACAGCTTTTCATTACCGTAACAAACATCTATGATAATATAACATAAAGGGAAAAGGTTTATTTTAGCTCATATTTCTGGAGGTTTCTGTCTGTGGCAATCAATTGGTCCCATTCCTTTTGGCCTGGGTTGGCACAGTATGACAGGGATGCTTCATTTCCAATAAATCTTCCAAATGACTGAAGCCCAGTTGATAAGCAAGCACATGGAACTAAAGATTGTCATGCCTTGCTTTATCAACCTCCTGACTCATGAGAGATAATAAATGGTTGTTTTGGCTTTAGTTTATAGGTTTTTATTTTATTCTATTTTTACTTATTTATTTGACCCTTTAAAAAAGAAGTTAGTTATTTCAGAGTTTTTATACAAGTGTTTATTGTAATGTTGAATATATTCTCCTTATTCTCTTTTCTTGCTCCTCCCCTTCCAATCAGTATCACTTCTACTTTCATGTCATGTATACATATACCATTTTATCTATCAGTACAAAATGGAGGAACCACACATGAGAGGAAACATAAATTTGAATTTCTGAGACTGGCTTAATTCACTTAATATGACTATCATCTCCAGTTGCATCCATTGTCCTAAAAACTCATTCATCCTTGTAGTAGCCTATAAGTTGTTACATAGCAACTAAAAATCCAAAACTGGGCCTGAGTTGTTAGTATCCACATAGTAGCAGAATATAGGCTTTACACTCACTCGGGACATAAAAGTGTTGCTCTCTGGGATGAGGAGACGGCCTGGCAGGTAAAAATAAAATAAAACAAACAAGCAAACAAACAAAATCCTAGTTGCTCAAACTGGTCACTTGAATTTGATCCCGGAAACCCACTGTAAAAGCCTGATGTCATGGAGCAGATCCACAATGTCAATATTCCTACTGTGATATGGGAGGCAGAAATGCCCAGGGCATGCAGCTTAAACAGTAGGAGAGATTCCTGTATCAACAAGGTGGAAATTATCCTCTGATCTCTACATACAGGTAGCACTTCATGCACTTAACCGCACATGCTCTGCCAATAATAATAAATGAAATCTAATATGTAAAAGAGGAACTTAATAATGCCCTGACCACCATTTCAGATATGTGCAAGGAATCTTTCCTCTTGTCTTCATTACAGAGATAGATGACAGAAACATTCTTGTGTGAAGACTGATGCCTCAGGCCAACATTATACTTAGGTATAGGGTATAAGTTTCCATTTTCTGCAAGATTTCTCCAAGTTGTGAAATCAATACAAAAACTGATCAAAGGTAAGTGAATCCTCTTGAGTACTGTGCAGAAAGAAACAAGTTAAAACTATTCTACTATAATACTTTCACAGGTTAAGTAAGTTATGACCCTTACCAGAGTGGGAGATTCCCACTGAAGACTCACTCAAACACTGTAAACCACACTAAAAAATAACTCAAAGACACAAAACAGAAGGATTAGCTGCTCTCGAACTTAAGATATATCAAACTGAATAGTTCTCTGGGAAAAGGGAAGAAAAGCAAGAATCAAATTAATAATCAAGATGAATATGTGTTTTTTAAAGGAACATATCTTTAAAAAAGAATCACCAGAGACTGATGGAGGCAGATGCAGAGATCGATAGCTGGGCACCTGGCCGAGCTCCAGGAGTCGAATCAATGGGAGAGAGGGGGCCCTCTATGAGCAAGGGACTATGAGATCATGATAGGAAGGTGTACAGAGATGGCCAGCCAAACTAGTGGAGACACATAAACTGTGGACCAATAGATGAGGAGCCCCCATGGTACTGGACTGGGCCCTCTGGATAGGCGAGACAGATGTCTAGCTTGGACTGTTTGGGGGACCCCCTAGACAGGCAGTGGCATCGGGACCCGTCCCTGGTACTGAACTGGCTTTTTGGAGCCCNGTGCCCATGGTGAGACACTTTGCACAGCCTTGGTGCAAGGAGAAGGTGCTTGGACCTGCCTCAACTGAATGTGACAGGCTCTGCTAACTCCCCATGGGAGACCTTGCCTTGAAGGAGTGGAGAGTAAGGGGTGGATTGGGGGGAAGGCTGGGCGGTGGGAGGAGGGAGGAGAGGGGAATTTGTAAAAAAAAATAAAAAAGAAAAAAGTATCAGATATGAAATAAGATATTTGTAAAAAAATACAGTAAAGAAGAATCAAATGGAATATAAAAAAATGAAAAACCTAAAAAGTAGAATATAAAATGTGGAATATTTAACTATGTAAAGATGTGTTACATTTGTTTATGCTGCATTTGTTCAATTATGCAAAGATGTGTTGTATTTGTTTCAACTTGCCTGCCTAAGACATGATTGGTCTAACAAAAAGCTGAATGGCCAATAGCTAGGCAGGAGAGGAATAGATGAGGCTGGCAGGCAGAGAGAGAGTAAATAGGAGGAGAAATCTAAGAGGAGAAGAAGGAGAAGAGAATGAGGGAGAAAGAGAGAGAAAAACGCCTTGGGCCACCCAGCCAGGCAGCTGCTGGCCGGTCAGACATGGAAAAAGCAGGAAAAGTAGGACATACACAAAGAAAGAAAGGTAAAAATTCCCCAAGGCAAATGTAGATGAAGAGAAACAGGTTAAGTTATAAGAGCTAGCAAGAAATGGAGCCTAAGCTAAGCCTGAGCATTCATAACTAATAAATCTCCATGTCATGATTTGGGAGCTGGTTGGTGGCTCAAAAGAGAAAGCCTGCTACATAAAGGTCATTGGGTTGTAGCTCAATGGCATAATGCTTGCTTACCATGTCCAAAACTCTTGAATGGATTCCTAGTGTTGAAAAAACATTGAACGTTTTTGTGTTGGTTAGTTTCATGTCAACTTGACACAAACTAGAGTCATTCGGTACTCTCAATTTAAAAAATGACTCCCTAAGATTGGCCTACAAGCAAGACTGTTGGGAAATTTCTTGATTAATTATTGATGTGGGGGGGCCCAGCCCACTATGGGAATACCAACCTTGGGTCCTGAGCTGCATAATAAAGCACACTGAGCAAGTCATAAGGAGCAAGCCTGTAAGCAGCATCCCTCTGGGGCCTCTGCATTAGTTCCTGTTTCAAGGTTCCTATCTTTAGTTCCTGCCCTGACTTCCTTCAATGATGAACAGTGATGTGGAGTTGTAAGCCAAACTACCCCTTTCTTCTCTTACTTGATTTTTGGTCTTGGCATTTCATCACAGTAATGGGAATCTTAGCTAAGAAGAGTTTAAAACAGCACTTTTGACTTAGAGTATGTTGAAGGAGAGAAATTGTAGTTGAGATGTATTTTATGAGAGAAGAATCTCTTTTCAATTAAAAAAAGATATATCTGACAAAAAGTAGCTAAAATTATCACAGAATGATAATATGTTAAAAATTTTAAAAGATTGTCAGAAATGAAGAAGACAGGCTTCCTAGGATAACCTAAAAAACTAAGACTTTCTTTTTCATTCTTCCCAGTTAGAAAAGAATAAAGAATTCCAAAGTATAAAGCATTTTTCCTACTATGAAGAAATCAAATACCTTTTCATATTTATAGTGAAAATCTTTAAACATAAAAATATTCCATTTCTTTAATCACTCCCACAAAATTTATGGGTTAATAATTTGGCATACTCTCCCACTTCAAAAAAGAACACGGTGTTTTCATAAAACACATAAATATCAAAGAGAATGTAGAAAGGTTAATTAGTCAAATACAAAGAAAGTTCATGGCCCTCAGTGGGCCCAACCAAACTTTCTCCACCTTTGATGAAAGACAATGTTAGAGGTTGAAAAGCATGCTGTGGAGTGAGCTTTTTGCAACCATTTCATCTTTTCACTATTTGACTCTTTCCTGTCTCCTTTATTTTTACCACTGCTGAAATCTGAGCTATACAATGATTGGGCTTTTAATTTTTTTAGATTTATTTTTATTAAATATGTGTATATGTGCTTTTTCTTGCATGTACATCTGTGCATCTCGTGTGTACAATGCCCAAAGAGACCAGAAGGCACCAGATCCCCTGGAACTGGAGTGGCTGCTAATCACCATGTGGGTGCTGGGAATCGAACCTGGGTCCTCTGGAAGAGCAATAAGTGCTCTTCTGAGCCATCTCTCCTGTGCCTCTATAACTGTTTTGTGACTCTGTATTGGCATAACCCATGCCAAATAGAAATCAGTGCAGACGGGCTCATTCCTATTGATACACTATCATTTTACTGACAATGTGAAACTTAAAAGACAGGGTTCCTATCACCTTAAAAGGTATCCCAAGACAGTAAGGCCTCAACAGAAAAAGGTGTGATTCTGAGCAGTCCCTAAAATTTAAGGACCTTTATGGCTCATTGGACACAATACACGTCAATCACTATGTCTCAGCAAATGAGCTTACAGCTCTGGTGACGTGTGAGAGGGGCCATTATTACGCCTCAAGACTCCGCCCCCTTATACCTGGTCCTCAGCCATCTTGCGGCTGGCCGCAGCAGGCAGCTCCTCCCTGGAGCTGTCTAGCTCTTTCTTTATAGGTACTCCACAAGTATCAGCCATGTCGGCTCATTAGTGGAAGACCTTCGCTACTGTTCTCACTGCCTCCAAAGAGGTACCGGCAGCCAACAGCCTCTCTACTTTGCGGCAGTCACCTTAACAACGCCTCATCCCTACCAACACCTTCAAAGCTGGAAGCTTCAGTAAGATCTTGACTGCCAGTTATTTTGTGTCATGTCTGCCATTGTAGAGCAGGAGCCTGGATTACCTGAACAAGAGCAAGAAGGTGGTGGGATGGGGCAGGATGCTAGACAAATTGTCTTGCATGTACTTCCAATCGAAGATGCTGTTGATGACATCGATGGAACTGCAGCATTTCTGGTTTCCCAGGCAGTTGTTAGAGCCATTGCAGAGGAGTGTGGGCAGGAGGAGATATGGCCCGATGTTGACCACATCTGGCCTGATACGGAGCAAGTCTGGCCTGACGTTGAGGAAATCTGGCCAGATGTTGAAGAGGAATGGTATGTCTGGAACAGTGACCAGGAGAACCAAGAAGTTCAGGAGGAAGCTGAAGACAACCAGGACTACAATAATGAAGACAATGAGGAGGAGGTGGATGACGATAATGACTGTGACTGCAAAGAGGAGGAGGAGATAGAAGGGGAAGATGAGGATGAGGATCAGGGGGAAGAGATCATCCTGCATGACTGCAAGATAAGTCCAGTCCTTGAAGGCCCACAGATTCAGGAGTGAGAAAGACTCTCCAAGAAGTCTAGAATCCCGCAAAGGAAGCATAGAATTGAGAAGACTGACAGCAAATGAGGCCATGGATGAAGATAGAAACAACGAATGGGTTCTTTGTGGATTTGACATCTTCTAACATTCATTAACACATGGAAAATTATCATCAGCGATCCTATTCTAATATTCTTCATCCAAAAAACTTCCCCCACTGTTTAAGAATTCTTTAAATTAAAAATCATTTGAAATGAAAAAAATTTTTTTGTAAGATTTGGTCCCTATGAGATTCACTCTTCCATGTTAACATGTCTATTGGTGTCATCCTTGTTCAGATCTTGTTTAGGTAGCCATGGTGATGACACTCAATGATGCGACTTCTCTGACATTTCTAGGAAGGTACTATTATAGCAAAATTTCTCTTCTGTCTCTTGTAGTATTTCTTCCCCTTCTCCTTTGATCCCCGAGCCTTAGGTTCAGTAGTTATGGTGTAGATGTTTCAATTGGTCCTAGATATTACAGAATCACTTGTTTTTTGCATCTTGAAAGGTTCTGGTCATGCAACAAAAGAATACTAAGAAGAAGAGATATAGTCTTCCCCAGGCAATCCTCTCTTATCTATAGGTTACCTAACACCAAGTGGTTAACCTTAATATACATATAAGTGACCTTATATGGATCCAGCAGATTGTATTTATGTGTATAGATGTAACAATAATGAAGGAATAAGAGGCCATGAATTTGAAAGAGAACGTATATGGGAGGGGTTAGAGGGAGGAAAGGGAGGGGGGAAATGATGTAATTATATTTTAATGTCAAATAATAAAAACTTATGTAAAAATTTGGAAGAGATTATGACATACAAAGGTTAATAGGCAGCATATGTCTAATAGAATATCAGAAAGCAATATAAAAGATAATTGCAGAGAAAGAATAATTGAAAGGATAAGAGCTTGTCTTATTACAGATGTGTTAACATTTACATTTAAAATTCTTATTGCAAATTAGTGATTCAGTGTTTTGTTATTTTTAGTTGAGAAAAATGACTTTGTATAGCTACATAACCTGGCATTTATTTCTTTCCTCATCAGTAATGTCTGTACAAACTCCTGTCTTCCAGGCCAATGCCACTGCTCTTTAGCCAATACCACCCATGACTTCTGTGTTTCCCACTGTCCCCTTCCCAGCACCTTTAGCAGCAAAATGGACATTCTAGGTTCTCTAGCCTTTGTCTCCTTCATCTGTTTGTTTCTATTCTCCCTTCCCCTGTATCACTGGTTCTCAAACTTTAATGGACACAAGAATCACTGGAGAAGCAAGCTAAATATACAGATTTCTTAATTTTTCAGTGACTTAAGCCATTTCAGTGAAGGTAGAAATATGCCTCACTGCTAACATTCCACCTTTTCATTTTTTGTTCCATTTATGCCCATTGTTTCCCAATGCCTTCCAAGTAGGCATGGATGCTATGTCTTAAGCCTGTCCTATGTTTTCTTTGCTATGTGCAGGCTAATGCACACTTATCTTAGAACAGTCCCTTTTGTTTTATTATTGCTTGAAATATATATATATATTTACATATATATATTATGCGTTTGTAATACACTTTTCCATGCATTGTTTTGAGACGTCTTCCCTTTTGAGAAACATGACATTAAAAGTTCTGAATCTGTTGCAACATCTATTATTTAGAAAGTATGTCCCACCTTTTCCTCCCACGGTAGATAATTCTACCTATTGACCAACATCTAAGTCAGGACTGGGATTAGTTTAAAGTAATCTATTTTGAGCCATCTGTTGGATATCTCAGTTCTCTATCTCTTTTTAGAGCTTGAATATCATAACGTTTCTGGTTTGTATTTGAAATTACCCTCCCCCACCAATTATTCTCACCCCAATTCCCCAAATAATTCTAAGGGGAAAGAAATTCTTTTCCATAAATATATTTACCTTCTTCCTTGTTAAAATGACATCTATATCTTAAGGTCCAATCCAAACAGAACCTTTAACATGAAATACGACTGGAAAACTCACCAGAAGACCTATGTCCTCAGTTTGAGGTGCTCCATAATGTGTGGCAAACAAGAATTATAGTTTGAGTGTTAAGTGTCCCGGGAACCCATATAAAGCTAAATGCTGTAGTGTGTGTCTAGGCAGTGGAGAAAGGATAATCCCTGGAAGCTCACAGGCCAGCAAGATTGGAGGACTCAGTGGTGAACTGAAAAGGTATCCTGCCCGGGACAAGGTAGAATGTGAGGATCAACTCCCGAGGCTGTCCTCGAACATCTACATGTATGCTCTGGCATGTGCATAACTCCACACACATATACACAAATATATATATATATATATATATATAATAGCTATACAATACTTTCAAAATGAGTGTGGCTGTTTCTATAGAAGCTGATAAAGAAATATTAAACTGGATTTGGCTTTGGGATGTTATTTGCCAATCCCTGTGCTATGTTAGCACTATGATAAACATTAATGCTATCTTCTGGCTAATAGTGCCACAAAGAAGAAAAAAAATGTCACCATAGAAATTGAAATCTGACTGGGGATATGCAAGCATCATTTATTAACAGAATAATTTCTCTTGCAGACTCACCCATCTTCTTTGCTAACTATTCTGCCTATATGCAGGGAGATGGATTTTGGATTCACTTACTTTGCAGAATGAATAGAATGCTTTTAGCCAGCCTGTTCAAATCAAGATTTCATATTTTAAAGGAAGTGACATTTCCTACATGTGATTGGAAGCTGAGTATTATAAATATAATGAGCATTTAGGAATATCTTACTTCTGAATCATTTTTAATTTATCAAAACTGTCAGAGAAGACTCTAGTAAAGGTAAGCAAGCAAAAGAAATGGCAGACTAGGTACAATTTTATTTCTTTCTATTTTCCAAGATAAGGTGTTACAGAGAACAACTGAAGCATAATAATGAGGGCCGTTCAACACTCATGAGAATGCCCTAATCCTCAATACTGACCTCAGCCCTCACAACATACCTCCTGAGGGGGCTGGGGTCTACCAAAAGCTTACTATATTTTACAATAACTAAGAGTCTGGTCTTCAGGAGACTGATTTCTTATTCTTCCAGATGGGAAAACTATAATTTGGAGTTGATCAAGCCTATTCCCTTCCACTTATATGGCTGTTGGGTCATAGTCTTGCCTCCAGTCTGCACATGGAAGTGGCAAAATCTTCAGGGTATCCATTTCCCATATTTTATTTGGTTTCCATGTATACACTGGTTATTGCTAAGGAAATAAATCTCATAACCCTTATTCAAAACCAGGAAGGTCCTACCCCTGGTTTTATTTCATTAATTGTGTGTGTGTGTGTGTGTGTGTGTGTGTGTGTGTGTGTGTG
>LZPO01057484.1:2126877-2150347 GCA_001675575.1 Neotoma lepida
ATGTAATGTATGAGAAAAAAAAGTACTGCTTCTCTAAAAGCAAGTCAATGTTTAGGATAAATCATAAACCCTAAAATGGTTCTATATAAGAAACTTTGAAGTTTTCAGTTTTTAGTATGTGTGGAGCACAGAATTTGAAAAGGTTTTTAAAATTGTTTTAGACAGAAACTGGAATAAGATGACAGTTTGAAATATCAGCGCTAATATATAATAATACTCACTGAGAAGTTAAGGTTGGCCCTCATTTTCTTGTCTTAAATTTATTTCTGCTCAAACTGAGATTTAAACATCAGTAGCAAATTTCTAATTACAGAAACTGTAACATTTTGGGTGAATTAGTAACTTCTGTGAGAAAACCACAGCCTCTACAAATGTAGAAGGCATCACACACTGGTTAAGTTTAAATAAAGAAATGCCTTTCAAATTTCTCCATTAGTATTCAACTAATGTCAATGAGTACAAGGGGCACTATAGAAAACTCAAAGCTTCCAAGTTTCTTATTTCATCATAAAATGTCAAGTGAATTCTATACATAAATTCATATTATACTCACTACAATTTTATTATGGAAATATCTTAAATGGGTTTCTATGAAGTGAAATTGACATTTTAGGAATATGGACCAGTTTCACCTTATGGTTCGGAGATGATTCTTCCATGCTCTCTTGAGAAGGACATGGCTGAAAGTATTCTGTCAGGAGTCACATATAGGACATCCTTAATAACTCTTATTGAATTCTGAGGTGTTTGAATAGAAGGCATTTCAAATATAAACAAAAGTGCAGGGAACAATTTCAAATTCTTGAGGGTTTTGTCTTGAGTTTACAACTTTGCAGGAACATTTCATTCCTTAAGACATGCTGAATGGTGCCTAAACCTATTTTCTTTCTTCCATTGTGTTACAGATCTGAACAGTTCTATCCAGTGAAGTCAAGTCTCACCACTTGGTCCATCCAGACCAGGTTGGACTTTATGCCTTTATATTAGAAAGACTATCCCTACCAGGCAGTGGTGTCCAGGGCCTAGAAGTCCTGCCTGCAGAGTGTAGTTCAAGTGCAGCATAGGAATATAAACCATTCCTCCTTTACATGCCAACAACCTTAGAACTATACCTTAGAACTATATTTCCTCTCTCTCTGGGGTAGAAGAATTTTCCTGATATATAGGTTACTCCAGTTGGATGCATTCTGGGGACAAAAAACCAAATTTAATTTACCTTGCAAATATGCTGGCCTTGCTCTGACATTTTATACTGAAATATATTGACATTTATGATGAAATAAGAATATTTTATTATAATTTAAAGTAATTTATCTTGCAAGGGCAAATATAATATAATTTATATTGCAAATACACAAATACTGACTAGACAGATATCGGGAACCTGAATAGCCATTGATCCCCAGAAACACCTGCTTGAGTTTCTGTTTTTGTCTCATATAATTCCACACCTTCCTGACTTGCTTGTAAAGTTCTTTTGTCTTGCAGAAGCTCATTCTGTCCTTGTGCCTGGCAAACTCCTGCTTTTCACTTCAGCCCAAGATCAAATGGTAACAATGTATCAGGCACTCCTCTTTGTAGTAGAATATTATTTTAAGGTGTGTTACTTTTGTTTATGTTGCATTTGTTTAACTCTGTGAAGCTGTGTTATTGTGCCTGTCTAAAACACCTGATGGTCTAATAAAGATTTGAACAGCCAATAGCTAGGCAGGACAAAGGATAGGTGGGGCTGGCAGGCAAAAAGAATATATAGACATAGACGGAGAAATCTGGGAGGAGAGGAAGGAACAAGAGAACAAGGAGAGGAGAAGTTCAGGGGCCAGCCACACAGCCAGGCACAGAGGAAGAGTGAAAGTAAGATATACAGAAGAAAAGGAAAAACCCAGAGGCAAAAGGTAGACAGGATAATTTAAGAAAAACTGGCAAGAAACAAGCCAAGCTAAGGCAGAGCATTCATAAGTAAGAATAAGCATCCATGGGTAATTTATTTGGGAGCTGGGTGGCAGGCCCCCAAAAGAGCCAAAAGAGTAAAAGAGCCAAAGCAACCAACTACACCTCTTTTTGGTGTCTTCTGCTTCATTTATCACCCCCTTTCCTTCCAATCAAGATGCTCTTAAGTTCTGATAGAAGATCATACAGCAAACATTGACTGAAGGAATGAAAGATTGTGTGAGATGGAATACTACCGTCTGAACAGAGAAATGCATCAACACCTTTGAGTGTTTCCTCTTGGGGGGGGGGACATAGGAACTGGGAGAAGTCTTTGTAGGAAGGAATTTCATTTGCAAGTGAATCAGATATTAGGCATTGGCATACTGTCTTATATCTGCTTCACTAGGAGAATTATTTCCAAATTAGTTACAATAGAGAGATGACCACACTCCCACATATTCACTTCCATTGTAAATTGTACAGAAAGTAGAGTTTGCGCAAGCTGACAGAAAGTAATAGTGTAATTGTATCTATTCTGTCATTTAACCTTGTATCAGATTAGTTAATCATTAACAATTAGAAGTAAATTCTGCACAAGTCTTTTTTCTAATATTAGATTTAGTATTTAATAACTACTCTGCAGATTATTTATATAAGTAAAAGGAAATCTTATAGAACTTCCTCTCATGGGAAAATGTAAAACATTTACATTTTTAATTTGGCACTGAGACGCTGTTTCTTTGTCATAGTAATTATGGACTTTCTTGCCAGGGCCCCATTTTTTGTTTCTGCTTTAAATCATGGTCATGGTGGAATAGCTTTAAGCAGACACTAATTAGCCCTGAATCTATAACTCATTTAAGCTAGGCCTTTAGTGTTTGTGCTTTCTACTTTCAAATAGGGAGGGGAAATATTAGAAAATATTGAGTAAATGATCTAATTGCCTGATGAATAGTTGTAGAGAGATATTTCTGTAACCTGCTCAATAAGCTGGTTATCTTAAAAATATTAAACTCATTTTTAGCAGCTTATATTCACTTAAGCCTCACTCCAGATGGTGGCTGTCAAAATGTTTCTCATAATTAGCATTGGTAAACTAGTTTCTGTAAAAGTACATGGATCAACAGAATCAATTCTATAGTGTGCTGTCTCAAGGGCTGTTAAATGGTAAATATGACTGTATCTAGATGTACAAATTGATTTGATTATTCATGAAGTTGTCTGTCAAAAACAAGAAGCCAGTCAATACAAACTATTCATCTAGTTAAGCTCACAAATGTTCTGTTCATATCAACATGGTCCATAAAATTATCATTTTAGGTGACATTATGTTTCATTGAACTGTAGGCTTCAGTTGTTGAATTAGTCAGGTCTCTTGGTTCCAAATGAAAGAATAACCTTTTGAGCGAGTCTGTGAAAGGGAAACACTGCAAAGAAGAATAATTTCAAATGTTGTCACTACAAAGTGACAGGTATTTAAGGTGACAAATAATGGTAATTATTTTGATTTAATGATTCCCCATTTTATTATAAATTAAACATCATTTTGTATGTTATAAATATACACAGTCATAACTTGTCAAATTGTGAATAAAAATAAAAGTGAAACAAAAAGAAATGGCACAGGGCATCTTAATAATCAAACTCTGGCAGAAGAGCTCAGAGATAATTAAGAGAAGTGACTCACTTGAATGCTGTTCAATTGTTTGTTTCAGACAAACCAATAAAAGAGAGTGGGAAGCAGGGCAGGAAAGAACTTCTAGTCAAGCCCCATCATCAACTTGACCCTGCAGAGGAACTCTGCAGTGTCAATTGGAACTCAGAGTTTATTCATTGGAAGTAAAGGCAGTTTGGTTTTCACATCCCTGCACCAGTCAGTCATTCACTAACCACAGCCTAGAGAAACACATTGCCAGGCACTTTGGGCTCCAAATATCAGTCAAAAAAGCTCTAGCTTCTTTTAGAATGGCATCCTAACAGAGTCAAGGACATAAGGCATAGACATTTATGATGAAAGAGTGGACAGGAACCCGGGAGGCGTTATGCAAAAATGGTTAAAGAGGCTACCAGAGGGCTCTGGGTGGGATGCTGACATGGCCATTACAAACACTATTTACATTATTATTGTCTTTGATACTTGCCTGTTGACTTTACCATTTCCCTAACATACCATTTTCCTCTATAAGTTGGGAATCATGGCTGCAAATTTCTTTTAATTGCCACATCTTGTAACTTTCAACATGAAATTGGGGCATTTGCTTTTAGTGCTAGTTAGAAAAGTCATGAAAGAGAGCTTATATTGTCCTGGCTTAGATTCAGTGCCTACTTCTAGAAAAGCTATAATCATGGGGACAGGGTAATGTAAAGACATCACGGGTCTCTAAGAGCTATATTTTAAGTAAAGAAGGCTGATTTTTTTTATTAGTAAGCCAATATGTTTCTGAAACAAAGAACACTTAATTGGAGGATGGCATATGATCAGAGTTATTTGTTATGTGTTGATAGTATTTTTCATTGTTTTATATGCTAATTCTATTTATGACTGCATTTTTTAAAATTTGTGTGTGTGTGTGTGTGTGTGTGTGTGTGTGTGTGTGAATGTATGTATGTGCACCACTTGTGTGCAGGAGCCATGGAGACCAGAAGAGGGGTCTGATTCCCTGAACTGGAGTTGCAGAGCTGTGAGTCACCATATATATATGGGTGCTGGGAACCAAGCCCAGGTCCTCTGCAGGGCCAATATGTGCTGATGACCACCGACCCATCTCTTCAACTCTAAGTCTACATTCTTGCTTTGGTTCAAGAACACAGGTACTGCCAGGTGGTGGTGGCGCACGCCTTTAATCCCAGCACTCCGGAGGCAGAGGCAGGCAGATCTCTGTCAGTTCGAGGCCAGCCTGGGCTACAGAGTGAGTTCCAGGAAAAGCACAAAGCTACACAAAGAAACCCTGTCTCGAAAAACAAAACAAAGCAAAACAAACAAAAAAAAAGAATACAAGTACCAGTTACCATGAAAATAATATAGAGATTATAGATTGTTATGGAGAAGAAATCCCTAAACCCCGTCTAGTAGACATGATAAAATTTCAGTATTCATTAAATTGTTCTTTCAGATTCTTTAAACGTTTTCTATTGTACTTTTTAAAAGGATGCATCGCCTTGGTGAAAAGAAGTGATTTCAAATGTAAGAAAAATGCAGGTTGGTGCTGGAGAGATGGCTAAACAGTTAAGAAAATACACTGTTGTTACAGAGGACCTGAGTTCAGTTCCTAGCACCTGCATTGGATGGCTCACAATTACCTGTAACTCCAGTTGTAGGGGGTCTCAGTGTTTCTAGCCTCCACAGGTATCTGAACTCACATGCACACACACACACACACACACACACACGCACACACTTAACAATAAAATAAATCTTTAAAGCAATATACAACTGGAGGGGAATTGAGCCACTCAGACCTTCTGAATTCATTTCTTAACCTGATTTTTCTTTGTCAGACTCTAGCTGTTTAATAACTGTCTAATCCAACTAGATCTCTACCATGAGTATATCAGAGGTGAGGAGCCTAACTGTATTTTTTTCAGTTTTTGAAGACGCCATTTTTGCTCCTTTAACCTCCTCTTCAACCCATATCTCTTCGTCTATTGATGCTGGTCACAAATGACTATCCTAATCCTCATCAATTTAATGTTTATCTATAATCCTGGTTCACAATGGTTATTCTAATACTCATCAACATACTACTTATCTTTCTCACACCGCTTGACTGTGGTTACCTTTAATGCCAATCAGTGTAATTCTTATCCTTATTCTTAGTTTACTATACTATGAAATTAACATAACATTGCATGAATATTTCAATATGTGGAGGGACAGTGTTGGTATGAAGCATCAGCATCAGTTTATTGGTTATAAATGAATTTTGTTCTCATTGAGAGCAATTTCCTGCTTTTCACTCTATTATCTAGGTAAAGATGGAAGATGCATCCTTAAAGTGGTCTTCAGTTATCAGGCATTGATAGGTGGGGTTGTTGAAAGACACACATAGAGATGGGGAGTAGGAGGAGAGATGGAGGTGAGTGAAACAAAGACACATACACAGGCACAAGGACCGAGGTACAAAGGCACACAGAGCAGTGGGGGAGAGAGGAATGGGGGAGAGGGAGAGGGAAAGAAAGTGGGAGAGGGAGAGAACACATGAAAGAGGCAGAATCTGAAAATACTGTGAATCTACCACAATGCATTTCCAGGGGTGTTCTGTGCTATGTGTAAGAAAATATTGTCTAAATCAGGCAAGGTGGTGAAACACTAGTATTTAGGATGAACAGGTTGTCGAGACTGTATCTTATGGTAACCTGAGGCTTCTGTTGTTAACAGCAGAAGCTTAGTTCAATGTTGACTCAAGAATCACTTTGTTTAGTTTTTGTTAAACGGAGAGAATTGTGTGGAGACAGTTCATCGCCTGGATGTTTGAATACATAGTGTGCAGGGCAAAGAAACTTAACTTGCTGAGGCAATAATTTGAAGGAATGGGGGGATAGCTTAAAGTCTGATTGCTAGAGCTTACTCTATTTTCTTGGGCCTCATTTTAGGAATTGTGCTATTTTAGTTTATTCAGTAAAAGTTTGAATGCATGCCACATGTCATACTGTTTGCTAGACACTGGGGATTCTGAGGTAAGCCATAGTTGCTGCCCTCAGGAAAGAAAATAGAGAATATAAAAGTCATTTTGGTGCATACTGCAGTGGAATTGTACTCATCGTAGTATGGGAATACGATAATTTTCTCTCACCTTTTGGAAGATAAGCATAGCCAGGACCATTTGTGAAATACAGCAAAGATGGAAAGGTTGACTGAATAGGATGGAATGCATCAGTACCCCAAATCCAAATCTGTCTTCTTTGAACTGAAGAATAGTCCCAGTGTGGTTATGCTGAGTTGCAATCCTTAATGCTAGTCACAAATGACCATCTTAATTCTGAAAGTCAATGTAATGCTTATCCTTAATACTGATTGACAATGACAATAGCTATTATAATGTTGGCCAAAACATTGGTCAACAGTGGTTACTTTCAGTGTTCATTAGTGTAATTCTTATCCCTATGCTTTGTCTCAATGCTTTAAAAATGGCTATCCTTAATGGTAATGAACAATGATTATCATTAATACTGCTCAACAGTGCCTAATTTTAAATGGTTATCTTTAATGCTAACTGATGACCATTTATGGCTTTCATTAATTTCTTTTTAACATGATAGGAGGCCTCTTTCCCAATCCTTTAGTATAGGACAATACCACTTGGCTATTTTTAGTAGTTTGGGAACTTTAAGAGACATATGTCACTTTTATTTCAAAACATTTATTCCCTATTGTGCAAACCTCAGGACACTCTTATCATCTTGAATAGTGACTGGGAACATCTGTAGTGATAGGTTCTTCCTCAACATAAGTGTTATGAACAGATCATCCCTATGTCTCTTTTCTGGATATATATTATGAGTGAGACACAAATGCATTTGAATATAGGTCTCTGAAAATTGAGAATTGCTTTTTTGTCCAGTAGCAGAAGACAGTCTACTTTGACTACTCTGGGTGCAGTGGGTCTCAGCTTCCATTGAACACTGGACTCGCCAAAGGACCCCTGGAAAGATGCCATTGTCCATGCTTCACTGCAACTCAGTTGGATTAGAATCCAGATATGGTAGTCTTGAATATCATTTTATTTTAAATCAAGTCAGCTGAGGGACTAATATGTAAGCCATACATACGTAAGTCTTGGTTACTGCTATGCACCCGTATAGAAAATACTGAGGGGTATTTAGCAAACTAATAAATACAATTCTTGCATAGTTTACTTATATTTCTTGCATTAGCATTTGCATCCCGTACCTTATGTCATTTCCTCACACCATACTCACTGCCTCTTCAAAAAGAATGACTTGCATTAGTTGCTTGGTCTACTGTCTGGCACCTGGACTGCTATCTTTGTGTCATCCCACCTCTGTTCAGAACTCATGTTTGCTGCAACTCCTGGATCATAGTTTAAGATATTCAGATATTTCCACAATGGCCATGGACTATGTCTTTATCCCTGTAACTTATATTCTGCCTCGTTCTGGCTTTTTGTTTTTCCTGTAGAAGCAGGTTGTATAATCCCTCTGCACTGATACATAAGCATTTTAGGGTTATAATGTAGCCTTTAATAATAATGACTTTGTAATAGTAATTTTGGGTAATATGTGTATATTATGTATTCGTGTGTGTGTATGTGTGTACATGTATGTATGCATATGGACGTAGAGGCCAGTGGTTGACATTGGGTATCTTCATTAATCAATCTCCACCCAATTTTTTGAGACAGGGTTTCTAACTGAATCCGGTGCTAATCAATTTGACTGGGCTGCTTGGCCAAGGAGAACCACCTGGTTCCTCCTGTGTCCACCCCTTGCCAGTGTAAGGCTTACAGATGTGTGTTGCCATGCCTCATTTTTTACAGATGTGTTGGAGACCTGAAGTTATGTCCTCATGCTTGCACAGTAGGCACAAACTGGCTTAGTCAACTCCTTAGCCTCAATACTTTGACTTTTTAAAGTATTTAGTTATTTTATTTCACTACTCACTACTCACATCTCATTTGAAACATTTGAAAAACTATCATCCTGTTCATAAACACATATTGTAAGTCACAAATTCACAGTAGGCTCGAAATTCCCTTGCTACTGAATGTCAGAATCATTTCTTTGCAATCTATAAGCAAATCAAATGAAATTTGTTTATATTGTGGGCCACATTTTATAAATTAAAATAAGATCTCCTTTTTATTCCATTCTTATCTCTGCCAACATCTTATTCATCCTAACTGCTAATGCATATCGAACCATTCTCAAGAGCTCACTGAAAATGTTTTCTCTCACTAAATCTTTCCCCTAGGCATCTTAAACCACAGTGATCTTTTTAGTCTTTGAGCTCCAGTGGAACTTGTTGCACCCTGAAGTAATCATCTTGAAAGTTGGATTGTATTTGACTGTGTATTTTTCTTGTGTGGCAATTGAGTTGGTTGAAAAGTTTAGAGTTATTTAGTAATTTTTTTATATCCTCTCTAGTGCTTAGTGGTGAGAGCAAGTAGATATTCAATTCATTTATTCAGTAAACATGTTTATTGAAGTATTAGAGTCAATATATGATATTTGATTAAGTAAGAGAACAAATTATACATACTTGTGTATATAAATATGCTTTTATTATAGTCATTAATTGAAAATTCATGGTTTATTTCAAGACCGCAATTGCAATAAATGATTCTAAATCTTGGAGCTCATATTAGGGTGGTTAATAATTTATAAAAGTTATGGGTTTCCAAAATCACACATCTATCACATTCTGTAGCATCTTACCATAACTTTTGGCTAGGCATTTTAAAGAATACTAATGCTCTCAATGTCGAATAAAACCAAATATTACCTAGTTGCACAACTCTGATAAACACAGGAAAAAGCTACAAATGTTGTTCTATTAACAGCTGGTTAGTGTTAATGAATTTTCCATTAGAAATATACATGCACAAATCTGGTCTCTAGCCAATTATTTCCTCTATTCCATTGAAGAATATCTTACTTTAAATTTAAGGAAGAAATATGAATCAGATAACTGATTTCAAGATTTGTATTTTTTCTATACAAATTTCTTTTTAGCTTGCTGGGCGTGGTGGTGCAATCCATTAATCCTAGCACTGTAGAATCAGAGCTTGTCTCAAAGCATTCCTTTTGGATGCTTAACATAGATATCATATTTAATCATGAATACATTACCATGCATACTAAAATCACAATGAAATCATATATAGTTAATATATTCTAATAAATATAAAATATAAAAATGTTTTGTGGGCATTTGTGTGGGGGAGTATGCGTGTGTGTGATGTAAGTGTATACTGTAGGTATATATGATGTATGTGCATGAGTGTGTGCATGAGTACATGTGTTTGGGTATGCATGTGAGGCCAGAAGGGGACATATGGTATTCTCTTCTATCACTTCCTGCCTTATTCTTTTGATACCAGGTCTCACTTTAAAGAAAATTAACTCATTGAGAATTACATACAGTGTATTTTGATCATACTCACACTCCATCACCCAACTCTTCCCAGATCTACTACTCTTTCCCTTTCCACCAAACTTTTTATCATTTCACTCCACCATGCCCCAATCAAGTACAATTTGTACTACCAAAATATTCTTGCATGTGTGGCCTTCCACTTGAGCATGGTCAACCTATCAGGGGGCTACACTTTGAGAGAAAATTGATCTTCCACTCTCAGCAGTTAAGAATTGCCAATAGCTACCCAGCTAGAGGTGAAACTCCATGCTAAATTTCCCTCCTCATTCTGGGATTGATTTGATTTAGGCTTGGACATGTGTTGTACATGGTGTCATAACTGCTCTGAGTTCATACATATGTGCAACTGCCTTGCTGTGTCCAGAAGGCACTGCTTGCTTGTAGTCATCTACCACCTCTGGATCTTACAGTCTTTCTGCTACTTCTTTTGCAATGATACCTGAACCTTTGGATGGGGGATTATATATATATATATTACTTAGGAATGAACATTCTGTACTCTTTTTATTCTCTGAACCTTGGCCAGTTATGAGTCTCTGTGTTGATCATCATCTACTGCAGGCAGAAGCTTCTCTGATGAGGCTTGAAAGATCTTTGGGTATAATGACAGGTCACTAAGAACTGGTTATGTCCATATGGCAGAATAATGATAGCAGGTTCTTTCTTATGGCCTATTATCTATCTATCTGTCTGTCTGTCTGTCTATCTATCTATCTGTCCATCTATCTGTCTGTCCGTCCGTCTGTCTGTCTGTCCATCTATCTGTCCGTCCATCCATCTGTCCATCTGTCCATCTATCTGTCCGTCTGTCCGTCTATCTGTCCATCTGTCATCTGTCTGTCTGTCTGTCCATCCATCTGTCCGTATGTTCATCTTTCCGTCTGTCTGTCTCTTTGTCCATCCTTCTGTCCGTCCGTGTGTCCGTCTGTCATCTGTCCATCTGCTGTCTCTTATACACATCTAGATGTGTATAAGAGACAGCTCTCTCTCTCTCTCTATCTATCTGTCCGTCTGTCTGTCTGTGTCTGTCTGTCTGTCATCCTGTTAGGAGCATGCTGGCTCTATCTGTCCGTCCATCCATCTGTCCATCTGTCCATCTATCTGTCCGTCTGTCCGTCTATCTGTCCATCTGTCATCTGTCTGTCTGTCTGTCCATCCATCTGTCCGTATGTTCATCTTTCCGTCTGTCTGTCTCTTTGTCCATCCTTCTGTCCGTCCGTGTGTCCGTCTGTCATCTGTCCATCTGCTGTCTCTTATACACATCTAGATGTGTATAAGAGACAGCTATCTATAAGACCGTCCATCTATCTATCATCTATCTGCCTGTTTGTCTGTCTGTCTGTCTGTCCGTCCATCCATCCATCTGTCTATCTCTATCTATCTAAATATGTCCATCTATCTATCTGTCCCTCCGTCCGTCCATTCGTCTATCCGTCCGTCCGTCTATCTGTCCGTCCGTCTGTCTATCTGTCTGTCTGTCCATCTGTCCATCTGTCTATCTGTCCGTCCATCTATCCATCCGTCCGTCTGTTTGTCCGTCCATCTATCTATCTGTCCATCTATCTATCTGTCCGTCCATCTATCTGTCTATCTTTCTGTCCGTCCATCCATCCGTCCGTCCATCTATCTATCTATGTGGCTGGAGAGATGGTTTAGCAACAGTCTTCAGAGGACCCAAGTTCAGTTCCAGCACTCACATGTTGACTCACAACCATCTGTGAATCTAGTTCCAGGGAACACAATGCCCTCTTCTGGCTCCTGTGGGCACTACTGCTAGCCAGGTATGGTCGTCATCATGTGAAGCAGGCTTTAAATCCAATCAGAAAGTGGTTGATTACTCTAATGACATCCATACCTCTATTGCCTCAGTGAGTATGTCTTGTCAATCAAGTTTTATTGATACACAGTCTCTTACTAGATCTGGGTCTAGGCTAGCAGCCAGCAAGAGATCCTCCTGTGTCTATCCTCCATCCCATTGTTAACATGCTCAGCTTTTCCCAGCTTTGTTTGTTGAGACAGGTAAGGCCGAAAGCACTGGGCTATGCCTTAAGCAAACAAAGAGCTCTGACATGCGCAGTAGCATCCTGATCCAGAGAGGCCTGAAACCGAGGCCCCAAGATGACCACTGCTGAAATACGACCCAGAGCCAACCAGGAAACACCATGGCAGCTGGAAGCAGAGCCCGCCAAAAAGTGCACACATAAATAACTCAGTCCTTTGTTTAATAAACGAGATTGTTTGCAAACTTCCAGAGCCTGTGCCATTGGCTTTGCGTCTGCTTCCCCATGGGATCAGAGACAGTGAGGACCCCAGCTACAGAGCCAGCAACAGTTTGTGAATGCTAGGAATTCAAATTCAGTTCCTAATGCTTGCACAGCAAGCATTCTTTCCAATTAAGTCATCTCCCTAGCCATAAAACTGTCTTAACATATTATAAAATTATGAATCATTTGTAAAAATAGTAAACTTGTGAGAGAACAGCAAACTTCTTGAGAGAGAATGGAAAACACTTTGTGGGCAAGAATAAATTGATAGTTTGACCACCAAGAACAAGACTCTAAACAAGGTTCAAATTCATTAACTGTTTGTTAAGCTGATTATTTTTTTAATTGAATTATCTGATAGAATTCAGTTAAATGTATATGAAATATATTCTTGTGGTATTACTTATACAGTAAGACTCATCTAAATTAATTTTTCTTTTAAAATTGGGGACTTCCTGAACAGTCTGGTGAAATTTGTAGCTCCTTTCTCTGAATAATGTTTTTATAAGCATAAAATAAATCACATATCATTAAGTGGCATCAAGTCCACAGATGTCTTGATATCTTTTTATCCATGAGTTTCTTAGTCTATGGATTCTAGGTTATGAACACCTGGATTTGGGGTGTGTGGGCCTAGTGAATTGTATAAATTACAATAGATAAATAACTCTTGTTTCTATGTACATAAATCATGTTGAAAATGTAATGTATTTTACTTGTAATGAAATCTGTAGAATTAACTTTGCTAAAAGTGTCAGCAATATTGTCCCCAACTTTATGTTGTAAAATATGGATTTTTGACACAAGTAAATAAGAGTATGTCTAATAAATAATCATTTATGTAGATTCTTGTGGAAAAAAATTTACTCGTTGAAGACAACTCAGGGTTTCTGTGTATCATTTACAAAAATAAAGAGAAAACAGATATATGTGTAACTACTGATACCTAATTAATATTTATTATCTATTAAATTTGTGTTTATCTGTTTGATGACTTACTGATAACTCATTTAGATATGTTGCCATTACTCCACAAAATAACTGATCATAGCTAGTTATAATCCTGCATTTCTAGTTTAGTTCAGCCATAGCTTATAGTAATCATCTGTTAAGAAGATGGGGAGTGATATACATGACACAGATGCACACACACACACACACACACACACACACACACACACACACACACAAGTTTAAGTTATGAATACTAATTGAATTCAGTCTCTTCCGATTACTACATTTGACTATAGGATTTTTTCTCCCTTTCTTCCTCTTTTGTTTCATTTAGAAATATTCATGCTTTATTTATCTGGGTATGCTCTAAGTAAACAGATATGAAATCCTTCTCTCTAACCTTTAGTCTCATCATATTTAAAAGTTGGTTGTCAGGTGGGAGTGGTGGCACACACCTTTAAGCCTAGCACTTCGGAGGCAGAGATAGGTAAGATCAAGGTCAGGAAGAGCCACACAGTAAGAATCTGTCTCAAAAAACAACAAAAACAAATCTTGTTGGGCATGTAGCACATTCATATTCTCTATCCCTCTTCCTATCTCCTCTCCTCCCCTCAGGCTGGTGACACAGCTCAGTGGTTAAGAACATTCATTGGCTGGTCTTCCAGAGGAAAACCAGTTTACCCAAAGGAAGAGATCATTAACACCATTATCATTGCTTGAAAGTATAATTATTCTTTCCCTTAAGGAAGTTGCTCAAAACAGCTTAGTGAAGTTTTCAAGCTATTTAATAGGTCTGTAGATATTGAGTTAGTTATCATTCTATTCTACAGAATCCCTCGATATCTCCTCATCGCTATTCATACATTTCTTTTAAAAATAAAGATACAAAATCATGCACATCTTCACACAGGCATATCATATACTTTGATCTTATATTTCTAAATCAAATCAGTCAATTCAAGAGCAACTACATGAATTTCAAAGTGAACTCTAATCTGGTTTGATTCACCAATAAGTACTCTAGGCATGACTGTCTCATTACTCACAAAACATTAGGATAAATGAAACTCAAATGCATTGTGTATGATCAGCCATAGAAGTCACATGTAGTGTGTTCTTTGTTAACTTTACAAAGAACATCTGTTGTCAAATTGTACAAATTATCATGATAACTAAATCCAAAGAAAGAAATGCAAATGTCTGCATTTTTAAATAAAATTCTGATCATTTGGCCTAACATGATATGTCTGCACATTTAAACCAGAATAGGTACTATTTTCACAATTTTTATATGACACAATTTAATTTAAAAATTATTTTATTTTATGAGTGTTTGTTTGCATGTATGTGTGTACATCTCATGTGTGTATATTGTCCACTTGAGCCACCAAAGGGCATCAGACATCCTGGAACAGAAGGTACAGACTATGGTACTGGGAACCAAACCTGGATCCTTTGCAAGAGCAGCAAGTGTTCTTATCCACTGAACCATCTCACTAGCCCCATTGTTTTAAAGTTTATAAATGTAGGCAGCTATCCCTATCTTTTACAAATCTAAAAATCTTAAAATTCATGTCCATAAAATGGATGAACTAAGACATTGTCTTAACCACACACATATGTTCTCCTCAGATTTCAATAGTTCTGAAATAATTCTATGTAACCCATGGGATGGTCTATTGTTTTCTCCCCAGAAAGCCACTATTTGTCTGATTTCATTTAGTTATAACTTTTATAATTCATGGTTCCCCAGAGAAGAAGAAATATAGAATAATAACTACTGTTTAGCTTGAAAAAATATTCATACTGAATTTGATCATGCCTTTAGTTTTTCTTGTGAGTATTTAGAATAAAATAAAATTAACCAATATATACGTATATGTGGATTTTATTATAGAGAAATACAGCTATTGATAATAGAGAAGATAGACCTTTCAAACATACACAAAACTGTCCCTGGGTCAGGGAAGACTCAAACATGATCTGGTAGTCTTTTCAAATATTCCTACAACCGAAAGAAGAGTAGAATCTGAGTGAATTCTTCATTCTTTATTCTTTATTCTTTAGGGCTTTGGAATGCGACTGGTAAAGCAGAAGGTATTATGTGCTTAAACACACACACATACACACACACACACACATATGTACCTATCCATATATATATAATTATTTACAACTGTGTACTGACTATAAGTTTCTTTGTATCAGGATATATGAAAACAAATACTTCAATATCTTCTGTGAGTTTACAATCTTCATGTGATGCATATACATACCAATATTTAATATAAATTAGCTATACAGTTTCTTCAGACTAAGCATTGGTAGAAATACAGATTGAGTTCCTTTGATTTCAATGTTAGGGTGTTGAGAACATGATGTTAATCAGATTGTAGTATTCTAAGGCCCCTTGTAATATTGTGGTCGTTTGAATAGGAATGGCCCCCATAGACTCATGTGTTTGAATGCTTGGCCCATAGGGAGTGGCACTAATAAGAGGTATGGCCTTGGAGTAGGTTTGGCCTTTTTGGAGGATGTGTGTTACTGTGGAGGCGGGCTTTGAGGTTTTATAAGCTCAAATCTGGCCAGTGGGACACAGATTCCTTCTGCTGCCTGTGGATCAAGATGTAGAACTCTCAGCTCCTTCTCCAGCACCATGTCTGCCTGCATGCCATTATGTCCCTCCATGACAATAATGGACTAAACTTCTGAAACTGTAAGACAGCACCAATTAAATATTTTCATTTATAAGTTATTATGGTCGTGTTATCTCTTCACAGCAATAAAACCTATCTAAAACAAATATTTTCTAATACTTTTTGACACCAGGTGCCATCATATCTACTAAGAATTAGGGTCGATCAATATCATGTATTCATTTTATTATTGTATTTAAATTTATGGAGAGGTGTGAGTGATAGGTTATTCAAGTTGATTAAATATTCCTAGTGCAGTATAGAGAATAATTCTTATTTGTTACTGTAAGGAAGACAAAGAAAATGTAAACATTCATAGGTAAGTTGGTGATATCTTTAAGTTAATGTTGATTTTGCTATTACTATAATTTTCAATTTATTTCTACTGGAATAGTACTTTAGGCTAACAAATATTTCTTTTCTTTTCTTTTCTTTTTTTTGGTTTTTTCGAGACAGGGTTTCTCTGTGTAGCTTTGGCGGCACCTTTCCTGGAACTCACTTGGTAGCCCAGGCTGGCCTCGAACTCACAGAGATCCACCTGCCTCTGCCTCCCGAGTGCTGGGATTAAAGGCGTGCACCACCACCGCCCTGCTAAAAAATATTTCATATTGAATTGTTTGCTGAAAGAAGAAGTGCTATGAAACATATTTTATTGGATTATTCCTTTTTGGAGATTGTACCCATACACATGTTGGCACTATGGACATTTTGCCTGAAAGAGTCATGAAAGTAAGATTTGTATGTATGAGCACGATGCTTTGGAAACTTAACATTTTGCTTCCTATATTTTCCTTGAATAACTTCAGAGTAATTTTTTTCCTATGAAGTGAATGGTGCTTTTAAAAAAGTGGATTTTTGTTGTTGTTGTTTTGTTGTTTTGTTGTGCCTTTGTTGATGTACATGCCTCCTTCCATTAGACCTATTTTTTTCTTCTATTTTCACAATTTCTGTCTTTATTGCTACGCTTATTGGATATCTATCTGACTCTAGGATCTTTTTCTATTTTCACTGTAACGTCAGCATCAACACCTAACACTTAATGTCCCCTAGTTGTCATATTTCTTTTGAGAACCATAATTAACTAGATGCATACATCATTGATGTTTACATGCAACAGATGGCTTAGCTGGGAGATGTAGATAAATTTAGATTGTGTTGGGTATGTATGAGTAATATCTTGGAAGAAAAAATTGTGTAGAGAAAAATGACTTGAATTTTCCTATATTTTTGAGAGCTCAGTAAGCTCATCTTTGGAGAACTACATCTTTTCAGAAAATTGAAGTTTCTTGAAGGTCTGACATATGGTCTGTTTTGGTGAAGAACTGGCCTTTATAAAGGAAAACTGATGGCTTCAAGTTTTGACCCTTGACAAATCAAGCTCAACAAGAAACAATCAGGTGATTAATGACTTTTTTCATTATATTTATAATGAGTGCTTTGCAGCCCATCAGTGATTACTGGTAGGTAAATGAGTTAATAAAAGAACACAAGTGTAAATGAATGGCTGCCAAAGATAACAAAGTCACAGCTTACAACATCCTTTCATGTGTATTTTGTATAAAGTACATGACAGATTCATATGTGAAAATTATTTTTCCTATTTTAAAGTCAGTGAAGCCAAAGTTCAAAACAAAAAGGTACAGGGAGTTGCCCATTGGTTCCAGATGGTAGATGGCGAAGGCAGAATGAAACCAGAATTTGAGGGTCTGAACTTCCTACTCTTGGTTATACTTGACTATGCCCTATTATCCTCATTCAATCTGATGTTGAATGTCAAGGGACTAACTGATGTTTACCTTTACTTATGGCTTAGGAGAGAAGTGCACCTGTTCTCGACCTTGGAGAATGATACCTTATTCTTCTTATGGCAGTAGATTCCAACATTGATGGCAGCAGTTGTTTTAAGTATTCATGTGTGTAGACACTTAGACAATGTGGTATCTTATTTTTCTTCTTTTCCAAGAGAAGAAAGCTGTTTACAATGCCTTACAAATTGAATGTAATTCAAACTTTTACACATATGCCTAGATACATTTTCAAAATATTTCCTCAACTTTTAAGCCTGAGATTTAAAAGAATATGCTTGTAGATGTGTATGCATGTACGAGCATGTGGCACAGAACATATATACGTTCAAGCAGATGGTACAGCATATGTGTGGTGGTCAGAGAGTGACTTTTGGGAGTTGGTTCTTGACTTGTACCTTGTAGAGGTAGGTTATCTCTTGTTTCTGCCATTGCACAACTTACTCCAGACTAGGTAGTCTGCAAGCTTCTGGACAGTTCTCCTGTCTCTTCCTCTCATTTCAGGACAGGGGTTCTGGGATTAACGAGCACAACAGCATACAGCTTTTTTCTTTGCGTGGGTTCTGGAGATTGACTCAGGCTGCCAGGAATGTGTGATGAGCACATTTTAGCTGTTGAGCCATCTTCACAACCAATAATAATAATAATAATAATAATAATAATAATAATAATAATAATAATAAAGAATAATAAGAATAAATTTGTAGGATAGGCACACATCCTGGAGATTGAACCCAAGGTGTATGGCCTGGTAGGATAAATACTCGACTACTGAGTTAGCACATTCTATGGACCTGAGTTTTGTACCAATTAACTAATACTCATAAATAGAATAAATTCCCGCACTCAGAGCTGCTGCTGTTTTAATATCATAGTTTTGTGGTCTGTTTATTTTTCTTCAGCACTGAGAATTGAACCCAGGAATTTGTATATGGTAGGTAGGTAAACTCTCTACTACTGAGTCCTCAGCTTAAAATCTTTTTCTTTTGAAAAAAAATTCTGAGCTAATACTTTTCTATTTTAAGGAAGGAAAAGTGCACTTTGATCTCTAATTAGGAGATACCAGGAGTATTCCTACCTCCAGTTGTAACAATCAAAAAGGTCTGCAAATACTTGCAAAAGGTCTCATATGAGGAGAATACTGGTTGAGAATAACTACTTTTAAACATTTGGAAAAAAACAGACCACTAAATTCCACAATTCTGCTTAACTCTCAGTCCCATGACTCTCAGATGGGTTTATATGGTAAGCTAGAACCATTGACTTTTTTTAGCATACATCAGAATAAACTGACTTTTTGAAGGCTGGCCGTCCTTTTGAGTTTCCGATTTCTCTGATAATGCAATGTTAGGTTATATGAAATCAACTTAGGTTGCAGAAAAAAAAATCAGAAACCAAAATTTAGCTTCGTTGTTTCTTATGTGGTGTGCTGCAGAAAAGACAATGATGTCTGACTGAGGAGCTTACATTTTTCACAATCAACTAGTGATTTGTCTCTCAAAAGCCATGCCTCCTACATAAAAACAAAGCAGAAGGACATCAGATAAAGGACACTTTGGGGTTGTATTCTATCTGTTATTTATCTTCTACCAGCTCAGTTCTGATCAGTTTTCGAGGTCACCTAGATGAAATAAAAGAGGCATTGACATATCGTGAGAAGGTCCAAAATCCACTTTGAATTTTTCCTCTTGACATATAGAAAAGCTTATATATTTTTTAATCTCTGAGAAACCATTTCATTATCTTAAAAGTGAAAATAGTAATTCCTAAATCATATACTTTTGAGGAAATTAATGTAGCCCTGCTCCCAAAATAGAGTCTCAAGATCAGCCACATCGTAACGGCCAGGGCGCTTGCTAGAAATACAAATTATTGGATCCTTGGCCAGGCCTACTGAATGAGGCACTTCAGGCACTGGGGTCCATCGATGTGTGTTTAACAAACCATTCAGGAAGTTCAGACTGTGGAGCACTGTTAACTTGGAGAACCACTAGACTATTTCAAAGTGCAAAGAATATACAAACACCCGCCTTTCAGTTCACTTTCTAATCCGTGTGTGAAAGCTGACACTGGGCTTAACTTTATGCACTATTCTTTCTGGGTATTTGTTTCAAATGCCTGGAAGGCCATCAAGCAGGGTAGGTAATGTGTAAACATGAGTTGAATGGGTAAATGAATGACTGCATAGGACATTATTAATTTCAAATTTAGGGTGGACATATTCAAACATGTATTTTGTTCTGCTGGGTTTACCAGTTTCAAAGTTTTAGGTGTGCTTTGAAGGAAGGACTATCATAAAAACCTGGTTTAGCTTGGGAATTGATAGATATTAGAACTGGGAAAGAAACTGAAAAGATTTTGCAATGATTAAAGTGAGAAAAAAATCTTTTCAGTATAGCATCTTACAATCTACAGTTTTGTAAAAACTTGTATTTAATCCTTCTCAGTTTTTCTACTCTTCTAAATTTGTTTCCAGATTAAAGGAACTTAAATTCTACTTTGAAATTTTGACTCTCATAAATAACCCAATCTATTAGTTTTATACTTAATAATATGGATTATAAAGGAGATAAACATGCTAAAATAGAAGTTTGTTTCCAGATTAAAGGAATTTAAATTCTACTTTGAAATTCTGACTCTCATAAATAACCCAATCTATTAGTTTTATACTTAATAATATGGATTATAAAGGAGATAAACATGCTAAGATAGAGTATCCGATCATACTTTGAAGCTTCAAATGGCTATATCCACTGGAAAATTATAATGGAAATCTTTTAATATTTTTCCTGATGAATATGGTGGCCACTTACTACATCTACATAACTTGAAATATGAGCACTTAGAATATGGCTAGTATAACTGAGGAATATAATTTAAAAAGTTACACATGACAAGTGTCTAGCATATTTAATTGAGTGATTCTATAATGAATTCCCCTCAAGAGCCTGCCTTGAGGGGATTTCCATCAGGGTCCAGAACAGATGCTACAAGCGGCTAAGGATACTAATCTGAGGGATATTCAATGAAGCTAAACTAAGCCCACTGAGTTCTTTAGTCCATTCACTTTATTCTTCTCAGTCAATTCTATCTACACAGCGTCTTTTCTGTTCTCATACTTAGCTCCTCTCAGTCCCTCCTGCTTTCAGTCCCTTCTGCTGTTCTCTCGTGTCTATCTAGTTCTTTCCATCTTTGCCCTCATCTTGTACTTCTCCATCAATTCCCTTCTTGCTGTTCTCTCATATCTATCTAGGTCTCTTCCATCTTCTCAATCCATTCTCCCCAGTGCTCTGAGAGGACCAGTATATATACATACCCAGAGAGTAACTCTTTGGCAAAGCAGTTCAAGGCTTGAAGTTTCAGGGTTGCAGAGAGAGGTGATAAGGGTCCACATAGCTCAGTAATTGTCAGGTAGATTAACAACCTAAAAGGGGAGAGTGACTAAAGGAAAGTTCACTGTTAGGGTCAACTAAAGGCTAAGACCAATTAGGGAATTCATGTGCTCAAACTGTAATCTAGAAATGGCTAGGTAGAAGATTAGGTGTCAATAAGTCACAAAGAAAGTAAATTGTCCTTGGCGCCGCTTTTCCCCGCTCATCCTGGCTGCAGCGGCTTTCTGGTAGGGAGGGGGACATAGGCTAGGTGGCTAAACAACCTATGTTAGAGCATGTAGCATTGGTTAGTAAAAGCACTTTCACTCAGAATAATTGCTGAGGAGAAAATCTAGGAGTAGCACCTGGCTGAGGTGCTACGAATTAAAGCTTAATTTGCACAAGAAAGAAGCTTGGCACCTATTGCTTGCATGGTCTTGTAGGAGATCTCCTTGGGTCAGTGGGAGTGACTGCCTTAACTCAGTAACTAGCAAATGGCTAAAATGTGAGCAGTAAATCTCTTAAGTTAGGGTCTTGTGTAAATAACCTGGGGTGAAGGTAAGGAGTTGAGGATTTAATTGCTAGTGGTTATTTTCTCTTATCTGTAAGTGAGATGAGCTAATGTTTATTTCTCTGCATTTGTCCTTGGAAAAAGGTATCTTTGTTGAAATACTTCAGTCCAGAGAATGGCTCTGGCCAGATTTATGTTAATGAAAAATAAACACAGCTGGGAAAATTTATCTAATTACACCAAATGTATAGGGAAAGTTGTGCCTAAGATTGAGGTGTAATCGAGGGAGTACATGTACAGGTAACATCAAGATGCATGGTAAATGGGGAGAATCATAGCTGTTATTGCACAAGAAGTTTACAACAAGAAACAGCCAATTCATGTGTGATGATTTCCTCTAACAGAACCGTTAGTTCTGATAGGTTGACCTTCTGAACTCTGGTTGTCACTGCTGTATACTCTTATGGACTTTTGCTATCAGCGGCTCTTGATAATTCTACATGCATTGAAGAGTAGATATGGGAGCCCCCACCTCACAAGCAGTGGTGGAAGACAGCCAGGCTGCTCCACCTCACAAGGCAGGCACCACTACAATGAACAAATATGCGATGGAGAGATGGGAAAGATAGAAAACCAGAGTGGTACATGTGCTGTGGAGAGAGGCGGAACTAGAGACGCAAGGGCAGTGTCAGGTGTGAGACAGGGCTGAGGTCAACAGTGGAATATGGGTTTAGTGGGGTGGTATGCAGCAGCCTCTAGCTTATACAGACTCAGCCCTGGCTCTGGACAATGATAGACCTCCATCTGACCATGCCATCTGAGGCCATGTTGCTGTCTGTGGTTCATACTGTTGCCTCAGGCCATGATGAAGCCCAAGATCCATTTTTAAGGGGCCATGTTGAAGTGAGTGACCCCTACAATTCCTGGAACCATGCTGGTATCTGTGCTCCATGCTGTTGCTGAGGGCCATGTGTGGGTCAGAGGTCCTGATGCCGCCAGCTGGGACGATGCCAGTAGCCCATGTTACCACTTAAGGCTATTGGGATGCCTGTGTTCTATGCTGTGACCTGAAGCCATGTTGATGCTCGTGAGCCATGCTGCTGCCAAGGGCCAGGCTGGTGTGAGTGGCCAGTGCAACCACTTGGGATCCACAGTCCATGCTGCCACTGAGCACCATGTCTGCATCTGTGCTTCTGATGTGGCTGTGGCCCATGTTGATGTCTGTGGCCCATGTTGGCACTAAGGGTCATGCAGCTATATGTGGTCTGTGCTGCACCCCGAAGCCATGTTGATGCCCACAGGCCATGCTGCTGTTCGGACCATATTGAATTGAGTGCCCTGCCTGCACTGCCACCTGAGGCCATATTGATGTCTATGGTCTGGGCTGCCTCCCGGGGCCTTGTCTGGGGCTATGTTTGTGGTCTAGACGTGCTGTTGCCAGAGACCATGTGATCTGTGTTTTTGCTGACTGTGAAGAGCAAAAAAGCTAACTTTTAGATGGCATCAATGACTGCAGATGCATAGTTGAGAAAGAGGGACACAGAAGGTTTCTGAGATAACCCTTACCCCTCATCTCCCCCAAAAGTAACAGCCTAAACAGTAAGTCACTGAAAAGAACTCTTAAAAAGTCTACTAAGGATGCTGAAGTGTAGTTCTCCACAATTTATGGCTTCTGGCAGGGCTGTGGGAGGGGAAGGACTCAGTTCTATTTGAGGGTCAGGCCACTGAGAGTTTGACCATGNTCCAGTGAGTATACGGATAACACAAACTGGAAGTTTTCTTAACTTTTTAATTTTTACTCTTATTATTATTTTTACTTTT
>LZPO01057484.1:2160097-2185610 GCA_001675575.1 Neotoma lepida
GTGTGTGTGTGTGTGTGTGTGTGTGTGTGTGTGTGTGTGTGTGTGTCCAAGCAGCCGACACAGTAATAGGAGATTGCCGCTGCTTGATGGTCCCTAGATGTGTTTTTCCTAGACAACTCACATATACGTGTGTGTGTGTGTGTGTGTGTGTATGTGTGTGTGTGTGTGTGTGTGCCATTTTAATTTAGTGCTATAAATTGCTACAGGCCTATTAAAACTTCACTTCCCTCTTCCCCACTTCCCTAGATGACTCAGAATATTTAATTTCCATGATGTAAGATTACTTGAGCTATATTTTTGGATGATACCCAACTCCTCTTCTAGCATGCTGTTCTTTCCCAATACAATTTCCTTCAGTATAGTCCCAAACCTCAGTTTGGTCCCAGAAATATCATCCTTTCCCTTGACAAGTGGAGGCTGCCTGTTGATGGGTCCACTCTTCACCTAGTTACACAAGGTTTTGCTCTGGAGTCATGTTTAATTTCTTTCCTTCACCTCAACGACCAAATCTCGTCACTTCTGTCATTGAAAGGCTTTCTTCCTAATGTATAGCCTACTTCCTATGGCAACTGCCCATGCTAACTCTTCTTAGTTGTCTCTTTTCAACTTAATAATAAAGCCCTGCCCTCTTTGACTCAATTTGCTCATTTTAGTCTGATTTTTCTTCTTTAGGTTTCTAACTAAACTCACAATACTTATTCAACTGTCTGTCTAAGATTTTCCACTACCACATGAGCCTATGACAGATGCTTTCTCCTGGTTTGCTAGTCTTAAATCCGAGTATTTTTTTCCCCACGGTTCCAGTCTCTATCCTGCACTAGTCAATGTAATTGTTTTCTGGGAATGCATTTCCCATTCCCAGTGGCAAGCTACCTATTCTATGATTTCTGCATGGAATTACTTTTTCTTGGGCTATATCACTCCTTTCTTGACCTCAGTTTTCTATCAGGATTCCATCCACCCACTTTGAAAGGCTTCTTGTTTTGTAGCTCACAGTCTTTTCTACTCCCCCCAATCCCTGACCCCAAAACAGGGTCTCACTGTGTAGCCCTGGTTGTCCTGGAACTCACTCTGTAGCCCAGGCTGACCTTGAACTCAGAGATCTGCCTGTCTCTGCCTCCTGAGTGCTGGGATTAAAGGCATGTGACACCATCACCAGTTCCCTTCTACATTTTATGTGAGGCTTTAGGGTTATTATTTTATCCTTCCTTCTCAAAATAGGAGATAGCTTATTTTTTACTTTGTATCTTTGAAGTGTTGAAAATAGAGATATTTGATGACTTGTTGAGATGGGCATTTTGGAAATCATTTCCTAGAGTAACTTTTTTAGGACTGTGAAAGAAAAAAAAATGTTGTAGTATGTCAGTTGTCATGGTAGGAAAATCTATAATATCAACAGTGAAACAATATGGTTATTTCCAAGTGTGTTCCATTGTCATGTGCTTTTTAAGGATTCTCTCTGTACACACACACACACACACACACACACACACACACACACACACACACACACACACACACACACACACACACACGTGGGAAGCCAAGGAATCCTTGAGTGAATATGTAAAGAGAGGATGAAGACATGAGTGAATGTATCATTGACACTTGCATGGCTATGTCAAGGACCAATGCCTCAGAACCATGGGAAATTGGCAAAGCCTCCCCACCCACAGATCAGGCTCAGAGGGATGGCAAAGCCTTCCTCAGGTCTGGGTGGGAATGCAGACAGTGTGTGCAAAAAGTGGCAGCTTTAGCTTCCTCCTCCCAGATAATTAGAGTCTGAGACTATTGTCCTAGAAGCCTCCTGCTGAGACTAGCTACCCTCTCATGTGGTGTATTGAATAAACACACTGAAGTTCCAAGTTGTTGTGCAGTTGGTGCAACTCCTTTAGCACACACACAGACCACCTGATTCCAGCTTTCTGTATGTGTATCTATGTATCTGTTCTTTCTTAATTCCCTTGGCACCCCCAGTCAGGTCTGGATGCTCCCACACATATCCCATACACTTTTATGTTTATATCCTGATATTTCACTACTCAGTAAAGGATAAGTAAATTATACTTAAGAGAAGTGAAGCAACGTTTATTAGAATTTTAATGCTGGTCTCCTTATAAACAAATCTAGTATTTTTTCTGGTATCTGCTATTTGGGAAGAAGATACAACTGGCTCAGAAATACCTGATGCTAATGGGAGGAAGATTTGACCCTTCCACGTTTTCTGCTAACCCGTTGCCAGTTCTTTTTAGAAACATTTAAAATTTGTCAAAATTATATGCCCATGTGTCATTTGCTTTGAAGGATTGCAATATACTCTTTGCTTCCTACTGTGTAAGGCCCGAAACCTTTTCAGTATGCCTAAAATTGGCTCTTCCAGCCTGACATTTTTCATATCCTTTTTTACATGTGCATGATATTGGCATCAACTCAGACAAAGTTTATACTCAGGAATGTGATAAAAGATGAGTGTTAAAGGTCAAGAGATCTGTAAATACCAAGTGTAATAAAATTTGGCCAACCTATGTTATAGTTTAAATGTGAAATGTTCCCCACAGGCTTGTGTGTTTGAACCCTAGGTTCCCAGTTGATGGCAATGTTTTAGACAGCCATGGAACCTTTAGAAGATGAGGACATACCTAAAATTAGTGGATCTCTGAAGAACAGGCCCAGCCCCTCTTCCTGTCCTGTCTCTCTTCCCTGGTCTTCTGAGATGTGAGAAAACAGCCTCATGCATTTGCCTTCACAGCAGAGGCCTACTCCTGTCACTATGCCTTCTGTATCATCATGGACTCTACCCTCAAGCATAAACCTAAAGAAATCCTTCCTCCCTTAACTTCCTTCATATCCTGTGTTGTGTGTGAACAATGACAAAAGTAACCAATGAGAAAATTGGTACTGCTAGGTGGAGATATTGCTATGGAAATGAGAAACCTGAGCATGTGGTTTACAGGCCTTTGCAACTGGCTTGGACTAGGGATGTTGAAGGATTTGGAGCTTCAGAGTAGAGAATGTTACATGCAGAACTTACTGAGCAATCTTTAGGGGAGTTCAGAAGACCAGAATGATGGCAGAACAGTAAAGCCTGCTCCCAAGGCCTCAGAGAACAAGGACTTTACTGGAAGCTGGACTAGAAGCTATTCATGCTACATTCTAGCAAAGCATTTGGCAATGTTCTGCCAGTGTCCAAAACATTTGAACATGACTGAGTCCAAAAGCAATGGACTAATTTGTATGGTGAAGGAAAATTCCAAACAGAAGCTTATTTTGATTGTGGCATGGACATTGCTCACTGTATTTCACCAGATTTTTGATGATAAAGCAAAAAGAAATGGAGTGAAAAGACATGAGAACTATGCAGTCTGATGAGAAATAGAGCATGAGTGAGTTTAAATTTGCAGACAAACCTGAAATAGATAGAGCATCTGTAATCATAAATGAAATTACCACCATATAAAGAAACCACACACTTAAACCTGAGATCATAAGAAAGGTGCCTTCAAGTTAAGGTCCTGTCCATGGAGGGCTTCAGGGTGTAAACATGCAAGCTCAGTTATGAAAATTTTATTTGAAAAGAGAGTTCCTGAACAAAGATGACCCCTTAGCCACGTTGTTTGAATTGGACTGATTGGAGAAGTATTTTCCAGGTTTATCTGTGAAGAAGCACAGAGACCATTGTAATTGTAATCCGAGGGAGACAGGCCACAATTTGAGCTGGCAGAACTTAGCATTATCTACATAGTGCTGGTTGTTCAGATAGGCAAGATGTAAGAATGATGGGCCATGGGGGCTTACACTAAGGTTCCAGAAAGCTTTTGAGACCAGACCCCGTGTAGTAGGGGCCGTTTCCCTGTGTGGATCTTGAGTGGGATGAACAAAGCTGTGAAGTTCAAGCCTAAGTTGCAGTAAAAACACTGGGATATTGAAGATGTCAGAAATGTGGTATGTCCACAAAGGAAAGCGGGAGATACCAAGTGGGAGTCAACCTAAGAGAAAGATCTCAAAGGCTGCAGGCAACTGAGCTGGAGGGGCAGGATTACCCAAGTCCATTGGAATCTAGATGATAAGCATCATAAGCCTTAGATGCTAGCTATGGGTATGTAAGGTTTGATGCTTGCCTAGCTGTATTTTGGTCTTATTTTGGCCTTGTTGTTTTTTGGTATGATCCTATTCTTCCCTTTTGGAATGGGAAGATTTACTTTATGCCTTTTGAACAGTATTGCATCTAAAAGACTTTGAGGACTTTTGATGATAGGTTGAATGCATTTTGTGTTATAAGATGTCCATCAGCCTATGGAGGCCAAGAGTGGGGTGTTATGGTTTGAATGTGAAATGTTCCCCCACAGGCTCGTGTGTTTAACACTTGGTCCCCTATTGGTAGCTTCTGTATAGGAGGTTGTAGAACCTTTGGAAAATGGGGCCTGGATGAAATAATTGGATCTCTAAGGAACAGGTCTTGAGATTTGCAGCCTGGCCTCTACTTCCTGTCACCTCTCTACTTTCTGTTGCTGCTATGTGAGCAGTCAGCACCATATTTCTGTCTCCACATCCAAGAGCCACTTCTGACACCATGAATTTCCCATCATGATACACTGTACCTTTAACTTGTTTCTTGGTCACAGCAATGAGAAAGATAACTAATACAACACACACTCCAATTATATTGGAGGGAAAAATGTGGACATGTACCTTTAAGCAAAATTTCAAAGTGTGACACTAAAGAGTACCTCCAGGAAACCTTTTCCCCCAGACAGTCAGCCTCTGAGATAGAAGAGAGAAGTCTGGAGGTCAAATGACAGTATTGCCCAAAGTTGGTGGCTGAGAATTATAATTGAACTTTTGCTCAAATGAGAGGAGAGGTTGAGATCATGGAGAAACTGGAGGCTCTAAACTTATACTTATTTGCACCTTTTACTTTATGGTGCTGTGTAAGAGAAATGGCTTGGGATTTAGGCAGGATTTGATTGCTGACTCCATCCTTTGCTGGCTGGGTGTTCTTAGTCATGTCTTATAGCCTTTCTAACCGAGTTTCCTTATCAATAAATGAAGTTAATAATGCCCACCTCATTGTACTGTTGCCAAAGTCTTCATGACAGCTGAGTGGCTTTATGTCTTATGAAAATCACAATGTATTATTATTCATAAACACAGTTGTCAGAGTAGTTCCACTGATCTGAAATAGGCTTGGCTGATGTTGGGTAGACTACCACATGCATCTAGCATCTGCTGGGGAAGGCTTGTCTAAGATTGTCTAAGAGAACCCCACTCATACAATAGCCTTTTACATATGTCACTGTTGGCTGAGCAGTTGTTGATTGGGATGACAGAGTTGACCCAGCTACATGGTTTTTGCCATCCAGAATGCTAGCTCAAGCTTGTTTATATAGATGTTGAACAATATTCCAGGACAATTATCCAGGACAAAACACTCCACATCTCAAAGAAAAGTATTGCAAAATCATATTGTAAAGTTATATGAATAAAAAGAGGTAGAAAATTGTGGCAAGTTTTGCCATCTATCACATGACCATTCTGTAGAAGTATTTCTTAGTATTTTCTCAAATAGAACACATACATTTCTTTGCCCCATCAATATCGCTCCTAGATACATGCCTAAAAGACACAGTTGTGTGTGTTATGCTATACAGACACACATACCACTAGAATGTTCACAGTATCATTATTCATAATAAGCCCTAAAGTTCCAACTATCTAAATTTCCATTAGCCTGGCCACTTAGAATACATGATTATGTTATTGTATTTTTATGCTATGTAATACTGTGTGTAATGAAAATGAACTATCTACAACTATGAACAGTTATATAGATGAATCTAACAAGCATAATGCTCAGAGGAAAATAAACTTCAAAACAAGCAAAGTCAATGTTTTCTATTACTTGAGGAATGTGGTTACTCTTGGGATGAAAGAGATTAGAAATGGGTGCAAGGCAGAGGGGGGGCTTCATGGTGTTGGGTATGTTTGTTTCTTGATCTGGGTGATTATTACAAAGGTGTATTTAGTTTGTGACAGTTCATTGAGCTGTAGTCTCATTAGTCAAGCAAATTTATGTATTAAAGCTTTGTATCAATTAAAACATTTATAAAAATAATATAATTGAAATTTCCTATTCACAGCAGACATCAAATATTTATCTTTCCCCTTCATATTCCCCCAAAGACTATGTATGGAAATAATTTCCATTATGTAGTTATCATTAAATAATGAATAATTTATGTTGATACAAACATGACAACAAATTATAGTTTAAAACTTGGCATTTTGACTGAAATACTGTACCTTTAAAATACACACCCCGCCTGAGATATGGTACTATCATTCAAAAGACTGAGTTTAATAAAGTGGCTGGTTTGTATACCAGCAGGAAAGGAATGTCTCAGCTGTCTTCAATTTTTCTTCACCTGTTTGGATCAGTGAACTCAAAGTTATATCCAATTTTCAAGTCAATATCTTTACCAACAATTCTTTTTTCCCCTTACTAAAAAAAACTCTGGGTCTAGATATAAGAAAGCAAGCATTACTTTACAGTAGAGATAACTTTGTATTCTATATAATTCACAGCAAGGGAAAATCATTTCAAACTCTGGAGACCTAAGGGCAAACTGGATGGATTATATCCCCTTCCAAAAGACATCTTACAACATGCATAATGTCTGAATGCTGGCAGCATATTCCCAGTTAATATGGATGACCAATGTATCATAGTAGTTAACTAACCATTGCTAAATCCAAGAATGATACGAATGGAGTGGGATGAGCTGGATCAGGTTTTGCTTTGCAGTGGTAAAAATTATCCCTAGCTTCAGAGGAAAAAACCAATGAAAATTCGTTTCTTGCTTTTGATGCATGTTAATTGAGAGTTGGCTGAGAATTTCATTCCACTTTATCCTCAACCTGGGACCATCTTTGCCCTGAAACATTCTGTAGCATCATGATAGTCACAGAAAACATGGCAAAGTATGTGCTTAAACACACACATATTACATTTATATATATATATATTATATATTACATATGCACACATATATATAGAGAGAGACAGACAGACACAGAGAAATTATAATATAATTACAACATCACTTCCTTTCCATTCTTTCCTCTGAACCCTCCCATATAACTCTTTCTACTCTCCTTCAGATTCATGGCCTCTTTTTTGCTAATTTTTATTGCATGCACATATGTATATACATATATGTTCCTAAATATAACCTATCCAGTCAGTATGCTGTTACTTGCATGTATGTTTTCAGGATTACACTTATATTCTTAAAGCTCTCTCCAAGGATAATTCCTTGGCCAAAGCTAGTGATATAGCCATACCTAATTTCAGTTTCTATGTCACTAGGAAGGGAGAGAAAACTAGATTGCTGGTGAGCAGATTCACTAACTATCATATATGGCCAGTTTGAAGCTTTCAAAAGAACTTTCTTTCATTCTTCATCTCAAGATCTTCCTTGATCATCATTTTCCTACTACCCAAAATATGTCTTGATTGACAATCATAATAAAGAATGAAAACTTGAGCATGAGTTAACATAAACATACTTCTGTGTTATTCATAAGATATTAGAACTTGAAATGACCTTCAATATCTGTTGGGATGATCTTTTTGTAAACTGTGTGATGTTGCCTCTTTGTTTAATCTCACCTGCCTAAGGTACCTTCTGATTGGTTTAATAAAGAGATGAATGGCCAACAGCTAAGCAGGAGAAGATAGACTGGACTTCTGGACCGACATAGGAACTCTGGGAAAGAATCTGAGGCAGGGGATTTGCCATCCAGAAAAGGAGGAAGTCAGATGTATGGTACTGAGGAGATGTAATGAGCCACATGGCAGAACATAGATTAATATAAATGAGTTAATTTAAGTTTTAAGAGCTAGTTGGGAATAAGTCTAAGCTAAGGCCAAACTTTCATAATTAATAAAATGTCTGCATGTCATTATTCGGCAGCTAGTGGTCCTAAGTAAGACCCATTACACATATCATCTAATTCAATCTCCTCACATTAAAATCAGGGAAATTTTAAACCATAGGAGCCCACCTGAAATCAATGAAAGCTATTTCTTGTAAAACCAGAACCAAATCCAATGCTTCTGATTTAGAACATTTGCTCTGTATGTACAGGAAAGAAGCTGTATTCTGCAATAGCATTTCAAGCATTTATAGTTTGGACCAATATTCAATCTTTGTTTATTTAATAAATACTCAACATTCATAAATATTGAGCTAGATATTATGAGAAATGAAAGATGAGTTACAGAGTCTTCACTTGGAGACAGTCTGATGGAATTAACCAGTTAATGAAGTACATACAATATGAGTTGCAAAGGGGCCAACAAAGATAATTTTTGTCCTGTACAAGATTGTTAATGATAGCTATTCAAGATTTATTATGCACTCAATGAGAAATGCTGGCTAATATCAGTTTATTCCCTTCTGTGCATCAAACACTCTTTGGAGGATTTTCTGGCTCTACTTTTCCTACTGGTTAAGAAGTATTGACACTTTTATTATATTGATCTCCTGTACATTTATTTAGGTATATTTTTATGCCATTGTACAATATTTTCTCTCTCTCTCTCTCTCTCTCTCTATATATATATATATATATATATATCCAATAGGACTTATGTGTGCAGTGATAAATTCATTTTGCTTTTACTGTATTGAACATATTCTCTCCCACATTTGTAATACTAGTAGCACTAAAGAAACCTGAATTTCTAGAAAGGAATTTGTCCTTGACTAACACAAAACATATATATGGTAAGCATAAGAGCCCTGTGGTTTCCAAACTCATTGTTCCAAGGAATTTATTAGCATTGATAGCTAAATAGCAAAATTAAGACAGAAATTAGATGTAACCCAAAGCATAGAGTCTTAGTTACAGAACATAATTTCTCTACTATACTCATAGGAGCATCACCTAAGGCACTCATTTCAACCTATTACTTCTTCTTGTTTTCAATTAGCACAAAACAACTGCAGAAATGAGTCTCAATTGTATTTCAGTTATTTTGTCTCCATCTAGGTTGTACATATAGCTTGCCCATATTCACAGAAATCTAGGAGGTTTTAAATTGTTTCCCCAAACTACAAGATATAAAAATAACACATTAAACAATAACTTCAGTTATATAGTGGTGCATAATGTGTGCTGGCTGAATCATTAAGTACTAAAGAAAGTAGAACAATTGAAAGATGTAGCATGAAACTGGAATTTGTCTTAGGACTCACAGAGGAGAGACATTGGAAGACAAGAATGTAGACATTGGCAGCAAGCACAAAGGAATGAACTCCTAGTTTGAAATTGAGAATCTCTGTTAGTTCCTTGGCAGTAGAAGCCACACATGGTCTTATTCATTTCAGCATTTATCCATAGAGGTTCTGGCTCATAGATGTTCCAAATGCATTTGTATTCAATAATAAGGATTAGTGTGGAAGATGTGAAATTTCTCTATGGTCTCGTCTGCTATACTTGTGAAGTTAACCTATATGGTCAAGGGCTAGGATATAGCTTTGTGGTAAAGTCCTTGCTTAGCATGCATGACATCCTGGGTTCAATTCTTAGTATCAAAGAAAAGAAAAGGAAAAGGAATGAAATAGTCAAAATATTGAGATTAGAATTGGGAGTGTTAGATATTGGAAAGGGTCCACTTCCCCTTTTTTGCCAGTGAGGAAACAAAGGCTCATAAATGATATATGGTTCTCATTATACCTTCACAATATCAATTAAAATAAGTAATTATAGGAGACTTCAGGATTAAGACGGACTGCATTTTTATATATTCAGATTTGATATATTAGTCAAAATCTTATTGAAGATCAGGAGTTGGCAGGAATGGGCCACAGGCCAAATGCCACTGGGCTATGCTTTTGTAAACAAAGTTATACTAGAGCATATCCATGTCCTTATATATGGTCTATGGGCAGTCATAGTGATGGGAAGTCTACTGCTTGTAAAGACTAAAATACTTCCCATCTGGTTCTTTACAGGGGGATGTTGCTGCCATTTGCTCTAGATCTTTGTTTTATCTGATGTTGCTTTTATCTCACAGCTGATCAAAGGGATTGTGTTTTTGCTCTTCTAGAGATAAAATTAATCTGACAAGTGAGTATCATTTATAAGGGTGGCACCACATGTTAATTTTGTGACACCAGGGAATTGATGCAAAACATGAGGAAAACATTCTCTCATGGAAGTGTCTTGTGGGTTTTCCTCTGGGCACGAGAGAAGGATGCTTGTAAATGGGCAAAACCAGTAAAAAGTCATTATGAAAGTAATTTCCAGCAATCTTGTAACATTTAGAAATCATTTCCTCAAGAGCTGCATTGCTTCCGTGCATCCCTAGAAGCTGATCATTCAGCCAGATCGTCCTTTTGAAAGTCAGTGCAATTTGCCCTTCTTAACACAACCTTCAGCAGCTGGGGGAAGTGTAGCTTGCTATGGGTGAGGGCTTGCTGGAAGCTGTACTTACAAGCCACTGGCTTGAATGCTGCTTGGAGTAAAGAGGACAGAAAGCTGAAGACCACAGTCAGTTTCAAATGCCACCTCATTAGTAGCAATTAGCACTCAGTCATGCCTGGGAGATTGTCCCCATAAAGCAGGTCAAATCAATTATTGCCTGCTTCTTAGATAAAAGAGGAGGCCACTGAAGATTGCTCAGGCTAGTCCTGGGCTTTCTGTCTGAGACCACTAACAGATTTGATTACACTTTAAAACCTTCTCCCTAGAGTAGGACTTCCATCTTTCCCTATGCTTTGTGTGCACCAAAAATATAGCTCGTGTCAAAAAGAAAAGAAAAAAGAAAAGAAAAGGAAAGGAAAGGAAAGAAAAGAAAAGAAAAAAGCCCACTAGTGTCTTGGATGTTTTTGTTGCAGGTGAATTGGGGCAAACTTCAAGGATGCTGGAAACTTAGTGACTTTCTCAATAGATGCTGGGACCTGGAGGGGTTTTTCTCATGGTGAGAGAGATTGAAAGAGAATGAGGTTCACACGTGACAAGATTGCTAATTCTTCTCTAGGGCATATATAAACCAGCTTTAAAGAAAATCAAAGAATTGATCGTGTGCCTGTTAATGGCTAAGCTGGTGACAGCATTTTTGTCTTTTTAGGAGGTGATGGAGAAGGGTCAGCCAAGGTGCTTTATGAGATTCTGGGGGGAAAAAAGAAATGTAAGCATTGGACAGAGGCCTGGTGTGGATTCTTAGCTGACTGTGAGTGTGCCCTGAGGCAATTTCTGCCCCTCTACACTGTGAGAGCCCAGGGAATAGCAGAGCCCATTTCTTAGGAAAGAGCATGAAATTTTTGCCTTTTATGCAGCATTTTTATCAATACAGTTAAGATAATTTTCACTTGATGCTCACAATAAAATATTCTCAACTAATGCTACGTTGCATTTATGTGGTTCATTTTATCTGATACAAAACATACCTTCCAAGTGCCAGAAGCTACTTTTGTGGAACTTGGCTGTATCCTGTATTGTATAAAGCTTTTCTTCACTTGCTCTCTTGTCACTAGTGGAGCAATCTCTGTAGGATTCTCCTTAAATTACCTCTCAGGGGTATTATGGGCTATGATTAGAGGGCACAATTATAGGATAGGGTTAACTAAAGGGCAGAGACTCTCTGCCATATGGTAGTGGTTTGGTATTTGTTGCCTCCGTCTTGTCTCACTAAGTCCCCATCAAAAAATAATATTTTAGGAAATCGCAATGATTTTTGCTACATTTCACTAAACTTTGTAAGCCCCTTCTGGTCCAGATTGCAGTCCCTAAGTCTCATCAATGCTGAAATCCATTGCCCAAAAGCTTCATGTGGCATGTTCAACAACATATAAAACCATCTGCATGACACTCAATAAGGGTGCTTCTTAAAATGCAGATGTCCGTGCTTTACCCAATCTCACTGTACTGGAATGCACGGGTAGGACAGTCACATAATTCTTACATACACTTAAGACTGAGACAGGCTTGTTGGCTTCCAAAAGGCATGAAGTTTCTCTAGTGGTTAGTAATACTGGGGAGGGAGGGTGTCTTGAAAGTTTGATATGTTATCTGTGATTCCCCAAGAAATCATTTTCTCGTCAGTGTTTATTCCAAATCCCTGCTATTAAACCTTAAGATTCATTTTTTTTCCTGCTTGGTCAGTGTTCTCAGCCTAGAGTGGGACTTGGGCAATCAATAGATCAAGTGTTCCTAAGGCTATTGGTTCACCATAAGTTGCATAGGTTTCTATGGGGAGTGGCATAGATATGAGGAAAGGCATGGAGAAATCAAATAGCAGCTGTAGTTAAGAGTCTTGCTCACTAAGACAAGACACCAGCATTCAGATATACAGATAAAGAATGACTCCAAGCTTTTGAACATATCCCTCTGAATGAAGATTTCATAACTTGCACAGAGCTGGATACATTTCATCAGTCATCTGTGCAAGACCTTGTGTCAGCCTTCCCCTTGGCAACTTTAATAATTGCCTTGTTACATGTTTCTCCATACAACTATTCATCCAATCATCTGTTACATATTACTACCACCCTATCATGTTTAAGCCACAAAGCATTGAGCTAAGGACTCAGATAGAATTCCTGAACTTGAGGGACATCAGGGGAGAACAGATGGACATATGAAGATTCAAAGAGATTTATGACTTTCTCTTTCAGGCATTTTCCTGTTCCTTCTTTCACAGGCATTCCACAGTGGAGTCCCAGTATAGAGATTATCCTCAACCACAAGTATGGTCACACCATATTTGTGACTCAGAGTCCCACTTTGTTGTCTTCCACCTAGATAATTAAATCAAGTATATCTTTAAAGTTTTTGCTCATTTCCCACCTTTATACTGTCATTTGGTTTCTTTCTCTTCTTTATTTTTCATAATAGATTTACTGTGCATGCGTGTGTGTGTGTGTGTGTGTGTGTGTGTGTGTGAACTGTGTGTGCCCATAAGTGTGAACTTGTGTGGTGGCTTGACATTAACATTGGGCATCTTCCTCAACCACTGTCCACATTAGTTTCTGAGACTGGGTCTCTCACTGAACCTCAAGCTTTCCAATTTGGCAAGACTGGCAGGCCAGAAAACCCCAGATGTCCTTTGGTCTCCTCCACCTTCTTGGTGCTGGGATTATAGGTGTGTGCCGCTGTGTCTGGCTTTTCTTTTAATGTGAGTGCTGTGTATTGAACCCAGGTCATCATGCTTGCATAGTAAGCACTTTACCCACCGAGTAATCTTCCCAGCTCCTTGCTTGTGTTATAAATATTTAAAAATATTATCACATTAAATTTACAACTGAATGAATTTCACTGTGACATTTCCACATATGCATGTATTGTGTTTTAATCATACCAATCCTCCCTACTATTTTCTTTTGCTCTCCTTTTGCACCCTTTATCTCCTGGTCCTTTTCAAGTCCCTTTTATAATTTGAGGACACCTTTTTTGCCTTTTAGTTTCCACATATGAGGAAACATTTAATACTTTTCTGAGTATGGCTTATTTCACTTAACATGATGACCTTTTGCTCCATCCATTTTCCTGCAAATAACATGATTTTAATCTTCTTTATAAACAAATAAAATGCCATTATTCCATTATTTACATATATAAAAATTATATGTATAATTATGTATAGAAATCCCATCATATATACAATCATATAAAACTTATATATATATACATATGTATTTATATATAACTTTTTCTTTATCCATTCAGCTGATGAGAGACATTTAAACTCATTTCATATTTTTGTTATTGTGAGGAGTGAGACAATAAACATGGATGCACTTCTGTAATGTATTGACTCAGACTGCTTTGGATACATGGTCAAGAGTGGTAGAGTTGGATTATATGGTAAATCTAATTTTAATTTTTTGAGGTTGATACTAACTTCTTGTTAGAATTTCTTTTCTCTTTGGATAAATGTGGACTTTGTCAGGCCAATTCAAACCCTTTGGTTACCACTTTTCCTTGCTGTCCCCATTCAATGCTGTGCATTCAGGTGGAAAAAACTCATGAAAATATATTGGCTGGGATTGCTTCAGGTCCACTGTATGTATTTTCTGCTTGGCCCTTCTGGTGGTTCTATGGTTCTTTTATATATCCTTTGTTGTATTTTTAGACATTTCCCCCTGTTCTTGGGCTATCAGTATCATCCATGTCTACTTCAATCTGATCAGATGAGTTGCCCCATATATTCTTAGAATGTCCAGAATTCTTTGCTGAATTGTCTGATTTCCATTCTTCCAGGCCACTGTAGCTCTCTCACCACTTCAAACATTTATTCCTACTTAACTCATCTCTTCTTTCCCAAGAACTCTTTGGGACAACTCATTGTGGAAATCACTATTTGAATATCTAGAAGTGTGAGAACTTGTATTAATCTTATCATCCTATTTCCTATTAGAAACCATTTTCCTTTGCTCTATTGTCTTGTTTCAAAATAAAGAATGAAAGATATCAAGAATTTTTGTTTAATTAGAAAATAAGTGAGTTCAACTATTTCAACTATTCAATGATAGGGATAACTAGAGTTTAGGCATTACAGTAGTGAATAAATCACGGAAGCTCTTGCCTTCAGACTTTTCTCTGGTGGAGAAGTCAGGATATATAGTGATCCAGGACAGAATATCATATTATGATGGATGGCTTTGAAGAAATTCAAGCAGAAAATAGCATTTGGAGAAGACTATTTTATGGGGAGGGCAGTCAAAATGACCTCGCTTTAGTGGTAGCATTTGAACCATAGTTTGAATAAAATGAAAGATTGAGATATTTGAATATTTATAGAAGAGGAAACAAGTAGACTGAAAAGCAAGTGTATAGTGGTTTTAAAATACACCCATGAATTCCCTGATATACTGATTGCACTTAATTTCCATCCTAACAAATTTGGGCTGGCTTAGCAACTCACTTCTTTGAAAGAGTATACATTCAGCAGAAGTGGTGGTGTGTGCTTTAAGAGACTAGGGCATAAACAACCTTACAGTTTTTTCCTTGACTTATTTCTTGGTCACTCAAGACAGAGAAAGCCACTTTCCATGTTGTATGGACACTCAAGCAGCCCGAGGGTAATGTCTTTCATTATCATCTGGCTTATGTATGATCTTGAGCAAACTGAAATTAATCATTCCTTCCAAGCTCTACTTGGTTGTCACAATCTCTTGTGTTGAGTCTACTTCAGTTTGTGTAATAAAACCACCCCAAATCCAAAGTCTTTTCAAAGCTAAAGAGATAAATCTGTGTGGTGTTGGCAGAGTCTGAGTTGAAGGGCAAGCAAATAGCAGCAAGGGATTATAAATCCCTGCTTGCTTCAACTATAAACCAATCTGTCCACAGTAAGAAAGCATTTAATAAAGGGTTTCATTGTACTGGAGGAAATGGAAAATTATACTCCATGAGTAAATGGTCTGCCAGCAATGGCCTGGAACCAGAACTCTGGATGCCTTTTAATGTTTTTTTTTTAATCAATAACTTTAGCTTTTCAAATTAAATTCCTGTAAGTAGGAAGAGCACTTAATTAAAGCTTCTGTTTTTTTTTTCATAAAATTAAAAACTAGTGTCAGGCTTGCACTCTTCCCCTCTAGTATACATATGTAGTTTTTATTGTGTTGGTAGGTTGTGTTCTGTGCTTTTAATTGGTAGAAATAAAACTGAGAATAAGGGAAAGGTAACATGGTGGAAGGGCACCTGAACAGCATCCATGGCATCATGAACCTGGATGGAAAAGATGGAGAAAGAAATTTCAAATAGCAAACACAGCATAACCAGTTTCTATTAGAAGCAAGAACAGGAAGGAATTGGCCAATGTCCAATTTTGAAGAGGCACCTAGAGACTTTTAATATATTGGTGAGAACAGTGGGTGTTTTCCTGTATAAAATACTAGCATGGTGCTTCTAAAAATATCCCTAATGCAATGGAAGCAATCTCTCGAGTTGCTCTGTTTTAATTAGATTATCTCTTCTTCTTCTTTCTGATTGGCACAGCTTTCTTTTTTATTTTTTTTCTCATCTCCCTGCTGTCCTGGGGGCTCTGTAGTGTAAGAACAGGCGGTGATGCTCAGTGGCACTGACAGGCTGCCTGGCTGACACTGCTGCTCTCCCCTGGAGCTCATCTTACACCAGCTACCCTGCTTAGATTCATGATCTAGAAATTTTTCTATGCTCAGGTATAACTGAATTTACTCTGCATAGGTGCCAGGCACTGCTTAAAGACCCCCTACCTTCCCAATTATTCTCAATCATTTTCTGAAGCTGTGGACCTTAAGGTAAAAGAATATGAAACCTTTAAACATACAGAAAAATCTTTCCATTTTCCACATATGAGGAAGGTCAACTTAAGTCACCTCATCATACTGTGGTGCCATGAAATAGCAAGCACAGCTGAAGCCATCCTTTTTTATTGTTATGCAAATTATGTGACAATATGATATGTGGTGTGAGAAGCCTAGGAGCTCACTTCAGGTCACTGTACTAAGTAACTTGAGACAATTTTAAAAGATATATATATATATATATATGTTAGAATGGTATTTTAGATGAACTAAAGCATGGATTGTCTATCTAGCTATAAATAAAGCTGTAGCACCATCAACCATAACTAGCAATAGGATGTGGCAGCTAACCCTTGCCACTACCTCAGCACTGTTCATCCTGGAAGATGTGCTTCAGCTCACAAAAGACAGAGCCAATTCTGTCATCTCATTTTATAATTTTATGGCCAGTCTTCCCAGCCTAAAAGGCTATAAGCAAGCAAGCTCATGGGAAAGCTACCAAAATGAGAAAACCACAAAAGGAGTCTGAGAAAGAATACTCAGAAAAATGAAGCCTCTAGCTCAGAAAAGAGCAACCTTATAACAATATATGAGCGATTACTTCTCTTATTATACAGGTACTGAAGGAAAGTTGTTTGAACCATGGTGAAGGATCAGTGCCCACAACGGACCCTCTCCTAAGTGTGTTTTTAATTTAGTGCTAGAGGTGGGCCTGTTAATCAGAATAGGCATGTCCTGGCACTCCCCTCTATTGCTCCCTAATTCTCCTACACCACCAGCTCAGCAACGGTCTTTGTTTTTCTTTTCTAGTCTCTGCAGTTACTCCAGGATATGTACTCACATCTTCAGATTTGGAGTTAGGAGCCTTCTATGGAAAACTAGATATGACATTTGTCTTTCTGGATCTGGGTTACCTCACTCAATATGATCTTCTCTAGTTCCATCCAGTTATTTACCTGTAAAGTTCATGATTTTGTTTTTTGTTTTTTTTTACAGCTAAAATAGTATTCCACAGTGCATTCCATTATCCATTTGTTGGTTGTAGGACATTTAAGTTGTTTCCACTTACAGTTATTGTAAATAGATCAGTAATAAACATGGCTGAGTAAGTATCTGTGGAGCATAATGACACATCCTTTGGACATATTCCAAGAACTGGTATAGCTGGATCATAAGATAGGTTTAATTTTAGCTTTTTGAGAATTCTCCACACTGATTTCCAGAGTGGCTGCACCAGTTTGCAATTCCATCAACAGTGAATGAGGGTTCCTTTTCTCCCACACCCCTGTAGTGATTGTTGTTGGTTGTTTTGTTGATCTTTGCCATTCTGACTGGGGTAATATGAAATCTTAAAGTTGTTTTGATTTGTATTTCCCTAATTGCTGGAGACAATGAACATTTTTTGAGTTATTTCTTAACCATTCTCTTTCTTCCTTTGATAACTCTCTGTGAGGTTCCCAGTCTCATTTTTTTTCAGATGGGTCATTTGATTGTTTTGAAATGGGTCATTTTTTGGTTCTTTGAATATTATGGATATGCATATATATATTCTGTCAGACATACATCTGGCAAGGATTCTCTCCCATTCTGTGAAAGATTTTCTCCCATTCTGTGGGCTTCATCTTCATGAGATTTTTTTTTTTTTTGCTTTTTTAAAGCTGTGCAGAAGCTTTTTAATTTCATGAGGTCCCACTTGTCAATTGTTGGCCTTAATTCTTGGGCAAATGGAGTCCTATTCAGAAAATCCTTTCCTATATCTATATGATATAGGGTTCTCCATATGTTTTCTTCTGGCAGTTTCAGTGTTTCAGGTTTCACATTTAGGTCTTTGATTTATTTAGAGTTAGTTTTTGTGCAAAGTGAAAGATATGGGTCTAATTTCAATCTTCTGCATGTAGACATCCAGTTTTCCCAGCAACATTTGTTGAAGATGCTTTCATTTCTCTACCATAAGTTTTTGACATTTTTGTCAAATATTAAGTGGTTGAAGTTATATGTACTCATATTTGGATCTTCAATCTTGTTCCATTGGTCCACACGTCTGTTTTTGTGCCAGTACCATATTGTACCATACTATGGCTCTGCAATGTATCTTAAGATCTGGAATAGGAGTCCTTCAGGATTGCTTTGGCCATTCAGGGTCTTTTGTGGTTCCATATGGATTTTATGAAATTTTCTATTTCTGAGAAGAATGAGATAAGGATTTTGGTTGAGATTACACTGAGTCTATATATAGCTTTGGGAGAATGTCTTTTTCATTAATTCTAACAATTCATGAGCATGATATATCTCCCATTTTCTAGGGTCTTTCTCTCTTTCTTTGGAGGTTTAAAATATTCATTGTAGAGGTCCTTCACTTTTTAATTTATGTTTATTGCTAGATATTTTATTTTCTTTGAGGCTACTGTGAATGGGAGTATTCACAGTCTCCTTCTATGTGTGTTTGTTTATATATATGTAATATATATATATGTATTATATATATATAAATTATTGATTTGTACAAGTTGACTATGCTGTCCATTATAATCTGTTATGACTTGGAATGCATTGCTCCAGGCTCTTCTGGCTTTCACAGTTTCCATTGAGAAATCAGTTGTTATTCTGATAGGTTTTTCTTTATGTGTGACTTAAGTTTTTTCTCCTGCTGCTTTCAATACACTTTCTTTTTATGTGTACATAGTGTTTTAACTGTAGAATGCTGTGGGGCTTTTCTTTCTGGTATTCTCTATTTGATGTTCTATGTGCTTCTTATATCTATATGGGTGTGTCTTCCCTTAGTTTCAGGAAATTTTCTTCCATGATTTTGTTGAAGATCTGGTCTATGCTGTTGATTTAGGAAACTTCTTCCTCATCTATGCCTATAATTTGAAGGTTTATATTTTTTTCATGGTGTCCCACATTTCCTGTATGTTCCTTTCCTGGGTTTTTGTTATAATTTTTTAAGTATTCCTTTCTTATTTGTTCTATATTCTCTACTTTATCTTTGAGTGTTGATATTCTATCTTCTGCTTGGTTCATTCTACTTGTAAACCTTTCCTTTGTGCTTTCTAGTTGTTAGTGGGTTCTTCAGTTCCATCTTCACTTCAGCTTGAGTCCTATTCAATGTTTCTATCTCTTTATTGAATTCCATATTCAGGTCCTCGATTGCCTTCATCACTTCCATAAGCCTAGTGTTTGTGTTTTCTTAGGCACCACTTAAGCTCTTATTTTATTACATTCTTTTTCCTTAATATCACTGAGCTGTTTCTTTGTGCCTTCCTTAAACTTCCTGGATCTTTTGATGAAGTTCTTGATTGTTATTTTAAATTCTGTGCCCTGATGTATTCTCATTGGCAAGCATTTCTATAGGACTGGTAGATTTTGGAGAGAAGATACTGGCTTGGCCTTTCATATTGTCGGTATTTTTGCGATGAGATCTGGGCATGAGAATTTCTTTTGTTAGCATTGTGCCTGATACAGACAGAGCAGGTAGGGGCAGAAGAGTATCGACTGGTTGTGTCTAGAGGTTGGATATGACTTGGCTATAAAGAAAATCAGGTGAACAGAGGGGTGGTATACAGGATGTGCCTCCTGGTCCAACCCTGGAATGTGGAGACAGATTTGGCTAGATGGAAAGATTGCATGTGGCATGGGAAGGGTTTGTGGGTTGAGGGATATTTAGGGAGGGTCCTGGAAGAACTCTAGAGATCAGTTCTGACTCAGGCCGGAGAGGCCATACTAAGCCCAAGCACTGAATGTGGGACCCAGGCTAGATCTTGCAGGAGAGAGAGGGCTCATGGATGGAGAGAATCAGGGACACTCACCGTGAAAAACCTTGGATAAGGATGTGGGAGAACTTAGGTGTGGTACAGGAGGGACCTGTGGGTAGTGGCAGCTAAGGTGGTTTCTGCCAGAAGCCTAGAGGTTGATTAGTGCAGTCAGGGTGGCTAGACAAAGCTGGGTCACTGGGTATGGTACTCATACTAGACCTGGCAAGTTGGGGAGAAGGCATGGATGGGAGATCAGGGAAACTCATGTGGCTAGATCTGGAAGTGGGAAGTCTAACTGGGTGGGGAAGTTGAATGTTGTTATTTCCCTCATTGTCCTCCCTATGAGAGTGTTCTGAGTAAGGGCTTACATCTAGCTAATTGTTACTGAAGTCTGTCGAAACCCAAGCTGGGTATAGTGGTGCACACCTTTAATCTCAGCACTTGAGAGACAGAGGCAGATGTGTCTCTGTGAGTTCAAGGCCAGCCTGATCCACAGAGGGAGTTCTAGGGCAGCCAAGGCTACATGGAAAGACTGTTCTTTTTTATTAAAAAATATTGTCAAAGCTTGAATTAGATAATTTTCTGAAGAAGTGATATGATGACATCTCCCTGGTCAATTGCCATTTACTATTTGCTGTGGTAATAATGCAAGAGACAGGCTCAACTTCTCACAGCACAGGCTTATGGAAGTTAATCCAGTTGCTATAGAAAATATCTTTCTATAATTGAGGGAAAGAGAACATATTCAGGAATGACATCATTTTGCAAATGTCAAAAGAAAAATAAAATACAAAGTATATTTGCCCTCCCAAGAAATTTTATGTGACAAAATTCTGAACACGCTATCTGACACAAATCTAATTTTGATGCTCTCTATGATTCTGCAGTAGGCAGTTGCCCTCTCTTCCTTTTCCTGGTCCCCCAAGGCCACACCTCTAAGAACAGTGGTTAGAGAGAGCAACATGTCCCTCCTGGAAACCTGGAAGTCTGGGGCAAGCAGAGACAGTTGGTCCCCTGGTGACTGCATAAGTGATTCATGTGCAGCCCTCATTCAGAATCCGAATCTAAGAGTCTCACAAACTTTCAGTGTTGAAGCCAGAGTCTCAAAAGGCCAAATGTCAGAGATGTGTGAATGTGTCTGAAAAGTCGCTTCCCATTCCTTATCTTGTACTCTCATAGCTCCCTGGACTGGGACACTATAAGTTGCCTTTTGGAATTTCTCATTTCACATATTGGTCACCATGTATGAGAGTTTCAACAGCTTCTTCTCTTCCCCCAACTTTAAAGATGTCTGCAGTGAAAGTCATCATTCATCCCACTTTGGCTACCTTTTTTTTTTTTGGCATCTGTTCATCTTTATTTACTCTGAAAAGAAAATCTCCAAGAGAAGATAATGATATAATTTCCCCTAGTGTCAAAAACAAGAAGACATGTACATGTGTTCCTAGTCCACACCCTTATCTTTCCATGGATTTTAATGATGGTCTGCTAGACCTTTAGGGATAAAGAAAATCTGAAGATCTTACTCATTCTTAAGTACTAAGAATCTCATGAGTTTGCCGCCTGTTCCAAGAACCTTTGCACATGGAGGGAAATGGTTTCCATTCATTTATACAGCAAATAGTTGCATCCCTTTGCATCAGGTACCATGCCAATGACTATGAGTGCAATGATGAGCAAGGCATTATATGAGTTCATTCAAGTAACATTCTGCTGATAGAAAACTTGGCTCTATAGCTTCTCTTTAACAAAGTCAGACTGATATTTAAGCATAGCCATGTATTACACAATGATATTTTGGTCAGTGATGGACTGTGTATGTGACCATGGTCTTACATGTTGCTGTCATCTAGTGATATTGTAGTCATCTTAGTTTGTGTAATTAGCCTCTCTTTTGCTCACACAACAATGAAATAAACTGAAGATGCACTTCTCAGAATACACCCCCATTGTTAAATAAAAGTTAATGTGTTTTGTCTACATGCACATCGACAGCTATTTGGAATACTATTTTTTAAATTGTAGGCTATTTACTGAAAGCTTGTCACAAACCAGGTATTACTTGAACAGATGTGATGAAATTACTTTTAAAGCAAAGAACATCTTATTTTTAAAATTGTTCCTAATACCATTTCTTTTCTTTCCTGTCACTCTGGTATTGGTTGAGCCTGTAGGAAAAAGAAATACGGAGGCCTACTATTCATGTTTCCAGGAGCCATAAGCATTGAATACTCTAAGCATATCCTAGGCAGCTTGACTCAGGAGATGTTTGATAAGCTATTGAAGAAAACAGACCTTAGCAGATCTCACAAGGGCAACAATAAGAGACAGCAAATGAGGCCTCAGTGGAGTGGCATGGCACACCTAAGGCAGGCTATGTTCCACTCTTCTGGTGGGGCTCCAGCCATGTAAATTAATACTTTCAAGAGTAACTCCTGTTTCTCATTTAGAAGGATTATCACTTGGCATTTCAAGGCTCTCTTTTCTTGACAAGATTGCATAAATTAAATAAACTGAATTTCCTTCCTTCCCTTGTATTGTTTGTTTTCCCTAATCTTTGAGAAGGTGTTTTACTTAATATATTTTATATGCTGTATATGGCTTTAACTTTCAGTATTAACTCCATCTGAAATAACAGCATTTGAGATAGATTATATTGTATTATAAAGAATTAAAATATTTTTTGTCGATTTTAAAAAATTAGCATACAAAGTAAAGTATTTCCTCATAGCGTTTTCATACATCCTATATTAGTCAGGTAACAGAGCTTATAGAATGAGAGAGAGAGAGAGAGAGAGAGAGAGAGAGAGAGAGAGAGAGAGAGAGAGAGAGAGAGAAAGTGGATTTTTAGAATGATTTATAGGCTGCAGTCCAGCTAATCCAACAATGGCTGGCTGTGAACAGAAAGTCCAAGAATCCAGTAGTTGCTTAGTTCACAAGACAGGATATCTCAACTGGTCTTCAGTATATGCTGGAATCCTGAAGAAATAGGCTCTAATGCCAGTGAAGGAATGGACTTACTAGCAAGGTAAGGGCCAGCAGGCAGAGCAAGCTTCTTTCTTCTAGTCCTTCTATAGGCTTCCAGCAGAAGGCATGGCCCAGATCTGATCTGGATTAAAGATCTGAATTAAAGGTGTGTCATTCTACCTCTAAGATCTGGATGAGAAGTGGACCTTCCTACTTCAAATTAAGCAAAAATCCCTCCCAGTGTGCCCTCTGTTTTTGGGTTTTAGTTAACTCCATATGTAGTGAAGTTGACAATCAAGAATAGCCACCACACATACTATGCGCTTGTTGCTTTTTCTCCCTCAGAACCTTTCCTTATCCCTCTGTCACCAGCCATCAATAGCCCTTCTTCTGTTTTTATGCCATGTGTATTATTTTACCCTAATAAAGAATAAAAATTCTTTTGTTTAGATGTTATTTTTTGGAGACATTATCTTGCTATGTGAACTTGGCTAGGAATGCAGATATATACCACCATGCCTGTAAAGAATAAAATTCTTAATAAAATAAAATAATTTGGGGCAAATGAAAATGTACTTAGGCTACTTCCTAAGGTTCACAATTTTCATCTAGATCAGCTTATCATTTATTAGTGTGGTTTATTTCTTTTACCACAGATACCTTCATGCTCATTCTAACCAGGTATTATTTAGAATACAAGGGTTACAGAGATAACCAGCCCTATTACCTACCCTTTATTTTTATGTACCCCAGTCTTTAATAAATCTAATTTTGTCGTCTAATTTGGTGACAATGGCTTGAAGGTTGCTTCTGCCATATAAAATGCCCTAAAGCTGGTCATGGTAACTCAAGTGCTCTTTCCTAATGTAAGCAAAGGCATTGAGTCAGGGTCTAGCACTGGGTCCCTCTGGGTAGTTCAGATCCATCAAACATAATTACTAGTTAGCTACTCAATGCAAGGCTCTCTATAAAGGTAGAACAAGGAATGGATAAGAGCTTACGATCCATGAAGATAAATTGGTGAAAGAAGGTACAATGAGTTAAAGGAGTGTGGGTGACATAGAAGGGAAAGTACAGAGGGTCTTAGAGGCTCAACAGATGGTTGATAGGGGAAAGGAACTAGTGGGGCATTCTAACTTGAGCATGTAGGCAATGTGAAAGCTGAGAATAAGAACTCCCCTCTAGGGTCTGTGGCTGACACTATTATGACTGTCAACATAACACAATGTAATGACATATACCTGCTGTTCCTGTCTGTCAGAGGCCACTAAACTTCAGTAAAGGGCCCAGAGTCCGTGTTTCTGGCTTTGTGGGCCACCAGATCTCTGTCACTGTTGTAGCAGAAGTGGTGATAGACAAAACCTGAATGAATGAATGAATGAATGAATGAATGGATGGATGGATAGATGGATGGATGAATATGACTATGTGCTTTTAAAGTTTTATTACAAAGCAAGTGTTATGTCAGATTTGACCTGAGGACTGTCATTTTCTAACTCCTCTATTATCACAAATACAGTTTTTTTTTCCACCACCCCCTTTCCCTTTGTATTCAATGATGGTAATGCAGTCATTTGGAAAACCAGAACTTTAAGAAATAAAAGCAAATGAATACATATAAATCAGCTTTGAAGATGAATGTTAGTAAATAATGGAACAAACAGAAGTGATAGATGGACTTTTCTTTAGATCATTTGTACATTTCAGTGACTCTAGCTCCATCTTATAAAACTTGGTTTTAATTTATTTACAATGATGAAATAACCTAGATTGTGTTGAGTGAATGGATAGAAGTTATATAATTCATTCTTGTCTTGTCTCTCAACATCTTGTACTAATCAGGCTAAAATAGGATGTCCCAAATAATATCTTGGCAGCTTACACTACTGGAAATGTATAGTGAATTCCTATCCATTAATTCCCAACAAGACTAAAAGAAGTATTTCCTTAGAAGTCACCATATATACTTTTCATAGTGACAAAGTTTATTCTTTTATGTAGCCCCTAAGTAAAATATTATTAGTAGATATGTAGGTAGATTTTTTTAGAGAGAACATCATAATATTTTCAAGTTTAGCATTTCATTTCCCACATAATGGTTGGATTCATAAATCTTTATGGACTTCAGGGTACAACAATAATTTATGATTCTTAAGCCCTTTAGTAGACATAAGTTCTGTCACACATAGAGAGAAACCATAGCAGAAATAGTAACAGGAACTTTAATATAAATAGCATACTTAGGCATTGGAAAACTGAAAAGAAACATCAGGACATTGTGGAGATAGCAACTGCAGGAAGCACTATGATACCTGCAGTTCAATACCTCTCAAAGATGTTGAAATTTATAAAATGTAGATGTGGGAAGGGAGAGTCTTATTACTTGACTTGTGTTGGTATCTCTAAACCTGGAGAAAGAGACTATGGGGCCAAGACCTAGATCTATTAGACCTTTCCTAGTGAGTGATAATCTCTCTCTCTCTCTCTCTCTCTCTCTCTCTC
>LZPO01057484.1:2185740-2198941 GCA_001675575.1 Neotoma lepida
TGAAACTAAAACTTGCCATTTTGCCTAGGTTGGCTGCCTAGTAAGTTCCCAGGATCCACTTGTCTCCAATCCACAACACTGGGGCCATAACCCAGATTAAAAATTATGTGGGATCTGGGGATTTGAAGCCAGGTCCTCATGTTGACACTGAGCACTCTTGCCTACTGGGTCATCTCTCCAGTCCAGCAATAAGCTTTTCAAGGGTGCACTATGAGCTGATTTTGAGAACGCCAGCAAATTTCAATTGGAATCAGATGTTAGTGGAATGAATTGTCACTGTTAGAGTGAAATAGTTGTCTGAACCAAATAAAAACAAACAGGAAGAAACCTATTCCTTTTTCCTGGTCCACCTTGCACCATTTTACTAGAGCCCCGTATTGGCAGAATCTAACAAAGAGCAGTCGGCAAAGAAGAAACATGAGTTACAGAGTCTTAGACTCTGCAGAAAGAAACTTGGAAGAGTGGTTTTGAAGCCAAGATTTAAAGAGCAAACATTGTCCAATCATTTAAGAGCACACTCTTGAATAGTTGTATGTAAATAAAAGTTTGTCAAATTGAATAAAATTTTGCATCTCTTTTTCAGAGTTGTTTCAAGAGATGCTTTAGAATTCTGAAAAGGCTACAAATCATGGATTATTGGATATTTTAAGTTTTCAAACCAGAGATTGGGTCCTCCCCCTACACAACAAAGAGCCAGATAGTAAATATTTTTAGGTTTGTGGGCCATATGTCCTTTGTTATGCTACTCTGTCACTACTCCTTCATTCTGTAGTTGTCCCGCTTACCTCTACCATTGCCGAGTGAAAGCAGTGAAACAACATTATGAACCTGCCTGTATTATAGCAGGAATTTATTTACAAAAGCATCTGGCAGGTTGGTTGAACACAAGAGCCGGAGTTTGCCAGCTCTCGCTCTAGAGTGCAGTGATTCTCAAGCCTTTGTGCACATTTAGATGAGCCCTGGAAAGCCCAGTTCCTCCTTCCAGAGATTGATATTAATTTGCTTTGCAATGAAGCCTGGGTAGTAGTGCGTTTGAAAGGCTCCCCAAGTGATTTGATGCTGATAACCACTGCGTTACATTCCCTCTTAATTCCTTAATCAAGTGATCAATCATCAGTGACTCATAAAGGCCCTAAGCAGATGCATTATTTGAAAGAACCCAGAAATGAATTATGTCACGGTAATTTTTTTGGAAGCCAGAAGCATCATCTCCTCATTTATTTTTCATAAGGTCGGATTTTCATATATCAATTTTTAAAAAGTAGCAAGCAAGTGCACATGTGCAAATAAGACCCCTATGCATATGTTAGCTTAGTGTAATGTGTCTATAACAAGACACTGGTGTTTTATTCATTTCTGTGTCCAGAATGCAGGGATGGTCAACATATACTTGAAAAGAGTAAATAAATAAGTGAATAAAGAAAGGAAGGACAGAATTACATAGAAATCTCAGCTAGTATTCAATTGAGATTATTCCAAGTTTCAAATGGCTGCTACTGCATTGGCTATCATTGATAATTTTCACAGTTCTAATAAACCTTTAATTCTGTTTGTGGATTAATTTATTTGGGGATACTGATGAGGGAAAGTTGCATGATACCTTTAATTCAGGTCTAGACTTAACGGCCATTTCACTTCCTTGGGCCATATTTGTGAAATTCTCTTTTTATTCAAAGTCATACATACATGTGGAGTCCTAAAAAACCCAATGGTGTATTTTTGTGGCTCTTTAGTTTCCATGGCAACTGTGGTTATGGCATCACTGGTGTTATCAGTAGGGAAACGGGGAGATATAAATACTACAGATGATAATGCTGTTTCCGTTTGTCTTATTGAATGGCTCCAGGCGCTGAGAGTGATGGTTTGAGTATATTGGAGAACAGCAGCTGTGACTGTAGTGTGGATTACACCTGGATTTCATTATCAAGAAATCGGCCCTGCCAAAGTTTTACAAGCCAAGGCTTCTCTATTACTTTCATTGAATGTCTTAATTAAAACAAACTTGCCTTTTTAAGGAGCATGCAGCTCTAATTTTGAATAATGATAGATTAAAATATTTTGAAATACTTAAGTTATTTTAAGATCAGAGTAAAAACAATGGGAAAGAAACCATTGCAGCTTGCTGTTGTATTTTCCCCATTGCAATGATTCTAAACATTTCATCAGACCACAGGGCAGCTGACAAATAATGTAAATTTCTGTGACTATTGCCTGTTACATGTATGTACAGTTTCACCTATTTTCACCACATGCAGGCTATTGCATCCCGCTCTGCAGCCTTTAGTTGCCTTCCCAGTACCTTTTGCACCACAGAGAACAGAAGTCATCCCAGGCAACTCTTTCTCAGTTAATTTCAGTATGTTGCACTTTCTTAATCCATGTCTGATGTGCTCAAAAGTATGAGCAAACACAACTAGCTTACATAAATTTATAATAACTATGGTTTAGTTGAAACAATTCAGATGTTTATAAATAATATCAGATTCTTAAGTCTCTTTAAACCACATTGTTTGCCAAGGGAAAGGTCTCCTGAAGATTCTTGTGATTGAGATTACATAACTCAGTTTGGAGCAATGGCATGTTGGTTGAAGCTACCTAAGCCATTTCCCAACTACGTTATTTAAAGTATCCACAAGATTACCTAACTCTCCAGTCTTCATCTGCTTCCATATCGTTGGAGGCCATGTGATCTCTATGGCACAGTCACAAGACAGTGCACTTTCCAGGAGTGCCAGACTCCTGGAAGACTCTGTGGAGATGAGCCTCAATGACTATGCAAGATTTATTTTATTCTATTTTATTTTTCAGATTTTTTATTTAAAATTTTTTATTCATTTTACATACCAACCACAGATCCCCCTCTCATCCCTCTTCTCGCTCCACCTACCCCCTCCTAACCTCCTCCTCTAACCCACCCCTCATCCCCTCCTCCAAAAGGGTAAGTTCTTTCATGGGCGGACTGCAAAGCCTGGTACATTCAGTTTTATTTTTATGTGTATGAGGACATGTATGTATGTTTACCACTTGTCCATGTGCATGCCTGGTGCCCAAGGGGGCCGAAGAGGGCTTTACATCTCCTGGAACTAGAGTTACAGAGTTCTGGGAACTCAACCTGGCACACCTACAAGAGCAGCCATTTCTCTTAACCACTGAGCCACTTCTCGACTTCCCTATGTGAGAGTTTTAATAGAAGTGAGATACATAACTTGATTAAATCATCGGGAATTTTAGTTGCTATAAAGTAGCCTGGATCTTTTATTTTTTTATCACCATAGACAAAATGCTTCTCATTTTTATTTGTTCCTTAGATTTTACTCCAAGATGTAATTAATAAAAACATTACAGATATCTATCTAGAACTTGTTAAGAGAAATTATTACAATCTTTTCCTATAACACAACTGAATGATAATAAACTATGAAATATTCCTTTGACATCATTCATTCTAGTTTGTTGTATTTATAATATATCAACAGGAAATGAATAATTGACCTATTGTATGCTACATAGTAAATTGTTTCAAACACAAATCATGACAGAAGAGAGCTATAACTGTTCCATGTACGTTTTTGCATTGTTCATAATGTATTCAGGTCCTGGAACAGAAGTTGTTCTACTATCAGTTGTATCTCTCATGGGGCATTTTCATACATAGTTTCTATGACATGATGTTCTTTTGCTTTCCCAACAGCCTCAACAGCTACTAATTCTAAGCCGATTTTTCTTGCTTCTTACTTCTTTAGGTTCTGAGGTCTGGATTGTTTCAGGCTTCAGTATCTGGATCTATTCTCTTTTCTACATAAAATCGTTTATCAACATGATTTATTTTCATGGCTGCATATAATATGAGCTCAACCATATACATCAACCATATATATCACTTGACTTCCTTAGATCTCCATCTGGATATCTAACAGGCACATCAGCTGTAGCATAAGGACACTAAAAATTATGATCTTTCTCTTAGAAACCTTGCTTTCCTTCAGTCTTTCTTGTCATGGTAATAGACAACCCTATTTCGCAATTACTCAGGCTAAAATTCTTGAAGTCATCTTTGGCTCTTCTCTCTCATATCACACATTCAATCTGTCACAAATTCAGAAGCCAACTACTTACTTCCTTACTGCTTTCACAACATTCCATGTTTGGATTATTGCCTTCTAACTGCACTGTCACAATGTACTTTCAATATTAGAAGCTGGAGTAATCTTGTTACAGTGTTTGTCGGGTCATAGCACTCCCCTATTCAAAACCTTCCGCTGGCCTCTTATCACACCATATTAAAGCCTAAGTCCTAATAATGATGTATAGAGCCCAGTAAGATCAACTCTTTATTGCCGATCTCATCTACTCTTACAGAGCTCTGTCACTGGACTCAAGTCCAGTCACATTGGCCTCCTTCCTATACTTTGAACAAACTAGGCATCCTCCCAACTTAGTGCCTCAAGAGGCAAGCCTTCCTGTTTCCTCTGCCTGGAGCTGTTTTTCTCCTAAATATCCATATGCTTTCTCCCTCATCTATTTTGGGTGTTTGCTTAAATGTTTCCTTGATAGGGAAACCTTTTCTGACAACCCTCCAAAAACCCAATACCCCCCTTATCTTTTTGTTCATTTTAAATTTTTTATTTTATTATTCAACACCTGGACTTATAATCACTTGCTTATTCTTTCTTCTTCTAAAGGATACTATTATAATTATTAAGATTTTTGTTTCTCTTATTTCCTGCTGCATCAGCAGAATCTGTAACACCTCCTGATGCAAGATAAGTGATTAATAATTATTAAATGAATGAATGAGCAAAGAAGGAAAGAAACTGAAGGAATAAATTTTCCAGTAGGATTGATACTGATTCTGTACCATTTCAGAAAAATGTTTAAAATATTACTTCAGGGAGCCACTCATTCAATACATTTCCATGAAATCTTGCTACTAGCTAACAAGGTATATGCTAAGGTTATCAAGTGTTATTACGCTTGAGTCATTTCTATATGATCTGGTGACATTTAGAGCCATGTTTCTTGCTTAGTGAAGATGAGTAAAACTACTTGTAATTTTTATATGACTATAGAATCAAATGTTTACTCAGAAAATAGAAATCATACTAGATACTAAAGAAATAACCCAGGGAACTGATTACAAAGCTATTAGAGGACAAAAAGATATTTGGAAAAGGAACATTGAGGGAATCCTGGATTTATAACTTCAGGAAGGAGATGGTACTCTTGAGATTTGGGGAACACAATGTAGAAGTATGGATGACCATAATTAAGAAACTAGGCTAGGTATAGTGACACATGCCTATAATCCCTGTATTCTGGAGTCAGAGGCAGGTGGATCTCTGTGAGTTCCAGACTATCCAGGGCTACATAGTGAGGCCTGTACCAAAAAGAATTAAAAAGCTTATAAAATACCACATGATCTAGTAACTTCACTTTTATTTGTGTACTAAAGAGAAATGAAAATGTATGTTTTCACAAAACTTGTGCACAGCTATTCATAACAGTATTCATAATAGTCTCAAAGGAGAAAAACCCATAAAATGATAGACAAAATATGGTATATTCACATAATGGGCCAGTAGTCACAAAAGGAAAAAAAAATGACACATGCTAAAGATTGATGAACCTTGAAACCATTATGCCAAGGCCACAGATTTTATCCTTTCATTTATAGGAAATGCTCAGTGTAGGCAAATCAGTAGAGACAGAATGTAGGTTTATGGTTACTTGAGCTTGGGAGAGGAGTGGAGGATGGGAAGTGACTATTAATAGGTACTAGGTTTCTTTGGGGGATATTGAAAAATCTACTAAACTTAGATTACATTGATCAGTGCTCAACTTTGTGACTATATACAAAAACATTAAACTATTCACCTTAAGTAGAGAAATTAAATGGGATGTCAGCTACACCTCCCACATCACCAAAGTGCTTTAAGAAGAGGATTACAAGGTTTGAAGGAGGTTCTGTGGATCTAGAATACAGTCCACTGAGGAAGAACTTAACCTGGCTGCTTATTACATGATAACGCTAGTTCTGGGGGGAAAAAAGAAAGGCTGGAGGCTGGAACCAACTGTGTTGTTGAGATAAAGGTCTTTTTTCATTGGAATGGCACATTGACAGTAAGTTAAGAGAGGAAAGAATTATCTTCTTTCTTCCATATATTTCAACTTTTTTGACCCCTGCCCCTATCAGCCACCATTATTAGAAGTTGAGAAGGGGCGACTGGCAAAGGAGGATATAGTTAGCTGCATTCTAGTCTTGAAACAGCATAATAACCAGAATTTCAACACTTGTACATACACTTTACACAGCTTAAATTACATTCGATCCCAGTAACTAATATATTTTTTTTCTGCTTAGCGATACATATTCACTGAATAAGCAAACACATTCTCATTTTCTTTTCAAAAAGAAAAAAGGTAAAATTCCAGTTATTTTATTGGTCATTTGTGTTTAGCAGCTGCTCTTTCTCTTTCTGGAGAATGTTTATTTTAGAAATTTTTGTTTAGTTACAATCATACTTGAATATGCCACAAACTAAAGACTAACTTAATTTTAGCAAAATTCTGTTTTATTTTTCAACATAAATTTTTATCCTTTAAGAGTTTCACTCATTTCCCAGTTCTTCCATGTCTGCCCTTCACCCTTGCATCTTCCTCCTCAAAAGAAAAGAAAAAAAGAATAATAATGAGAAAGAAAAGAAACCTACTTCTCTCCTCCATTTTGCCCACCTCTCCACCACGTATTTGTTCTTAGTAGTGGTATTGGAAGCTGCAGTGTGTCATGCAGTATACCCTTTTGCCCAAACGGCTTTACTTGCAAATAAATGTCCATTGCAATGATTCATTGGTCTGGTTGGAGGCCTTTGGCTTCTGTACCCTCAACGACACTCCTCTTAGATATCCTGCTGTTGCCCTGAGTCATGGAGATCCCGTAGCTATGGTTTGACTGGTCACTTCACATGCTCCAGCAGCTCATAGATGAGGTAGATGTTGAAGTAGGCCAACTCAAGGCCCTGGGTCTGGGTCTGTGTGGTATCTGAGTTGGTTATCCTGGGCCTCTGATGGGACACCCCCTCTCCTTTTGGGCAAGAGGAGGAGCCATCTCTTCCCTCACCCCACTCCTAGTGGCAGCCAGAGAGGGATGACACCTGTTCTTCCAGGGTCATTGATGGGTGGGGCCTTCTCAGCATGGCTCTCAGATATCAACACGGCTTTAGGAAGCAGTCCAGACCCCAGCATCCACATGGCTTTCGGTAGGTAACACGGCCCATGGACATCAACACAGATCCCAGGTGCCATTAGGCTATGGACCTAGACATGGCCCTCAGGCAGCACAGGCCCAGATATCACAGGGCCTCGGGTGGCAGGCAGCACAGGCCACTCACGTCAGCCTGTTCCTCAACACCATTGCGTTTCCAATTTCACCTCTCTCCACAGCACATGATACACTCTGCTTCTCTTTCTCTCCCATCTCTCCACCACATAGTTGTTCATCAGAGTGGCTCCCAGCGGCCTGTGTGATGTGGCGGTGGCTGGCCTGTGGCCACTGTCTTGCGCCCACCTGATTTATTTATTTTTATATTTATGTGTATGCATGTGTCTGAGTGTATGTTGCATATGTGCCACAGAGAGCAGAAGAGAGTGTCAGATCTCCTGGAACTGGAGTAGCAGGCAGTTGTGAAGTACCTGATTTGGGTGCTGGGAACCAAACTCAGGTCCTCTGGAAGAGCAGCCAGTGTTCTTAAACTTTGAGCCATGTTTCCTGAAGACTAAACTGGGATCATGTTTGTAATTTCAAGGCCCAAAATTATCTCAAAGTAGAAATAAGACAGTGTTGATGTTAATTCCTACCATTACTACAATAAAAAAAAAGAAACAAAGCTGGAGACTGGAGAGATGACTCAGCAGTGAAGAGTATGTACTTGTTCGTGCAGGGAATACAGATTCAGTTCTGAGTACCCACGTAATGGTTCCCAACTCTCCATAACTCTAGTTTTGGACAATCTGATGCCCTCTGTCGGTGCCAGGTATGCACTATATGCACAGGCATAAGTGCAAGCAAAAAACTCATACATATAAAATAAATGAAATGAAAATAAGAAGAAAAAGAGCTAAATAGACAACATGTGTGTACATAGATACCAGTGGCCGGAGGCAAGGAGGAAAACATATCTGAAGACTTCATTTCTCCAGCTGATCTCCTCCAACCCTTCACAGTGCTACTACTGAATGGAGTTTTTTTTATAACTCAGTTCTTTTCTTCCAATCACCATTACATATCCCTCTTTTTCTAAGCCAAATGGATTGTGTTATTTTATCAGGTTGGATGATCGTACTATTTGCTGTTGTTCATCTGTTTTGAGGAAGATCTTACAATTAACTTTTATTCTCAGACATAGCATCAGATGGATTCTCAGAAAATTCCATACATTCTAGATGGAGTCTACCCTGATGTTATTGAGTAGTAGTATCTCAACCTCCTCTTGGTAATCTGTGTCAGTCATTCAACAAGGAATTGGCCAGTGATAGTTTCAACTTCCAATTCAATGAAAATATGGTTGTGTGCTTTGCTTGGAACTAAGGCCTGCAAAGTGACAGAAACTAAGTAATAGGTTTTAAAAGCAAAACTTCTGTGAGTAGGATATTTAGGTTGAATGGTGAGAGGACTCAATTTCATTTGCACCTGCAGGTTTCTGGACCTAAGTGCTATATATGGGAGTTAGACATAGATGTTGTTGGCTTATTCAATCTTTTCTACCTGTTGTATTTTTGTTTGTATCTCTCAACTGATCCTCATTAAACCTGCAGTTGAACTTTCCTTTTCCTAAAAGGTGGTGTTCCAGATGATGGAGTATATAGTTAAGATCAATGAACTCAGGGCTTGGGTGTGGAGATCAGTGGTAGAGCCTATTCCCACCATGTACAAAGCCCTAGGTTCATTCTCCCTCACTACAAAGATAAGCTCAAGGAATTCCATGAGAATATACCCATTGCCACATCTCTCTCCTTGTGTACAGAGCATTGGGCTAGAAAAACAATGATACATGGGACATGATGATGGGGAAAAAAGCATTCTGTCTGCACAGATGGTAGTGATAACAGAAACATTATCTGCAGGGAAAGCAAATCAATATCTAGGAAACATGTCTACTCAAGTGAAGAAAGAACACTATTCTGTTGGTGACAGAAGGGATCCAGTGTAATTAACCTGCCACCAGGTGGCTGGCTGATCCCCTGAGAGAATGCAGCTGTGTTTGGGGGTTGGGGAAGACAATGACACTTAGTGTTGACTTCTATTATTAGTAATCTAGGCACTAAGACATAGCAGTGTCTCGCTCAGCTTTTGTGACAAGTACAAGCAGCACATCAGGATAAAGAAGTCCCTTTCCCCTCTTCTTGCATGCCAATGTTCCTCTAGGGCCTACTATGGGCAAAACTTAATAGGAAGTTAATTGCTAAGGGAGAAATGCCACATTGAAGCTTCAGGGAGTTGAATACAGACTGGTGACTCTAGTTCCAAATCACACCATCTGTATTTGGTAAATGTATTCTGTCCTTCCTGGGCAGAAGAAAGTTCCCAAGGCTAGGCCTTCTATTTGAACCAAAGATTACATGGCCATGCTAGGACAAGCAGGGATTTTGTTGTTAAGACTCAGAACACCCAACAGCAGAACAATTATGTGAGACTAGGTACATTATCCATTATGAAACTTGGTTTTCCCTTCCTTGACTAGAGATAAAAACAACCTTACAGATCTGTTGTGGAAACACATGAAACACACGTGGTAACATCTTTTAAAGCACTTATTACCCAGTGTGTTTTCTAGCTCCCATGTTTCCAATTTTAATCAATGGTCATTTGAGTGTTTGACTACCTTTTAACAGTGGCTTTCAATGGGAGTAACTTATCTCTTCAGGAGATACTTGGAATTATTTGGAGATATTTATTAGTTGTCCCAACTGGAGTAGGACAGAGGCTGGGGTGCTTCTTAATATCCTATGATATACAGGTCCCAAGTAACAACAGTGCCAACATTGAAAAAGTCTGCCTTACGGCCAGGGCCACTAAAATTACTTAAACTCTGAAGCTCCTTTCTCAGATGGGAAGCCCAAAGGGAAGGGACTGAAAAAGTGATTGTACACTGTTAGCTGACTTGCTGCCACATTGCCTTGATTTAGCTTTCAGCCTTGCTCCCAAATGGGTTCATAATGGTGCTTTTAGATTATACGGCAGTAGAACAGCACCAGAACACTTACAGAAGACAAACAGCTGCCACACTGGCCAGAGAGCAGCCATCTTCCTTTCTAAATTTATAGCAGTGTGATTTTCTGTCTCACAGAGCAGGGGATGAGGCAGCCACATATTCTCTTCCCCAGGTTAAACAACAGTGACACCTCAGACAGCCTGAGTAGTAGAAAGGGGTAAGATTTATGGAGTGTTCACTGTGTACCAGGCACAACGCTAAATGCTGTCCATGCATTATCTCATTGTGTTTCCTCTTCAGAGGTTGAACTTTCTGTTTTCTTATTTCATAATCAACCACCACATTAGACTGATGTGTCAACATTTTAGATGGCACTGGAGGAACATACGCATTAATTGTTGGAAATTATTTTTCAAGATAGGAGATCATTTTGTGCTCTGTGTTATAATAGCCTTCAAACAAAAGATATCACACACCTTGTATCAAGCTGAATGACTGAACATCATTGAATTTGTTTCTCTCTTTGGATAGTTTGCTTTCCAGGGTAGAACACCTGGAGCAGAATGCCTGCTTACCGTTTTCACAAATCAATATAGAGGAAAGGCTACAGACTGTGATTCTGTGTAAGATAGAGGAATACTTTTTTAAGAAAATGGTGATCTTTTGTTTTGTTAATACATACCAAAAGACTCTGCCTTGCAATGTGAGTCTTTAGACCTCTACCATGGAGAAGGCAAAACTGAAAATCAAACTCCAAAAAAGTAACAACTCCCATTTGCATGTACCTGAGTTTGATTTAATGATTTCTCAAGTTGCAGAAATGCTTATCCTGCATTGGAAAAGGCCCTAATTTTGGAATCAGACAGATCATTTATGACTTTGGGTAAGCTCCATATTTTTAGAGATTCAATAAAATAAACAAAATGAGATTTATTTTGCAAACTCTTTAGAAAGATTATAGAAATAGAAAAGTAGTTAGGCTTAGTATATGGCTGACACCCTACAAATACTATTTGTATTATCCTGTTGCATTAAAATGACATTTACATCCACCCATGGTACATATTACTAACAATAATGCACATTGATATTATTAGTCCATTGGCATTACACATTCTCTCAAAAATATGTATCTTCATTCCAGTTGTTAGGAATGTCAGACAAACTCTGATTGAAGGAGATTTGTAGAAAATAACCAATCAATTCTTTTCCAAAAAGCCAAGGTCATAAATGATGGAAACATTTAAAAATTGTTGTAGATGGGAGAATCCAGGATACACAAATGAGGATCTTTTTTTTTTATTAAAGATTTATTTTTAATTTTAATTATGTACATGTGTGCATGTTTCTGTGTGTTTATGTGAACATGAGTACAGGTGTTTGAGGGAGTCAGAGGTGTCAAATCACCCTGGAACCAGAGTTAGAGATGATCATGAGCAACCAGACATGGGTGTGGGGAATTCATTTCTTTTACAAGAGCAGTACAATGCTTTTAGCCTCTGGGGCATTTCTGTAGTTCCACAAAGTAGGATATTAGATAAGGTACTTGAATGGAAAAAGAAATAAGGGGAAAATGGTAAAATTTGAATAAGTATGGATGTTTAGTTAGTAGTCTTACGGTATCAGTTTCATGGTCTTGATAATTATGCTGTGTCTAGGTGAGATATAAAGATTTGAAAAAGAGATGAGGTATATAAAGGGACTCCATATGTGCTATTTTTGTTATTTTCTGTAAATATAACATTAGAGTAAAATAAAGGCAATCCAGTAATTTGTTGGAGTTAAATACATTTGTGATTCATGTTAATTATAGTTCATGGTTTCCCCTAATTAATGAAGAAATTTTCAAAAAGAAGTATTTTCCTTTTAGAATAGCAAAATTAAAGGCACACCCTCTCACATTCATGTATATCTCGAGAACAATTTAGAAACATAGGCCAAATACATTAAAGTAAGCATACATTTGAGCTGTATGATTTCCAATTTAGGAATTTTGGCAAACAAATCACGGTACATTTTTCTGTTCTTTCATTTCTTGACTAGTTATGACTTCAAGCTTCTGTAGCTTTCTTTGTCAGGCTTCATTCCCCCTCAACAGCAGGAGCTACACAATTCAAATTTCAGTGGTGCTTTCCTTTATGACTTCCTGCATAGGATGGGATTAGAATGTAGCTCCTTCCCAAGTATAATGGGTGATCAATAAATATTTAAATAATTGAATGAATTGAAGTATATAAATTCATATATATAGTACATGAATACATGCTACACACTGGATCACTTATAATAGAAGAAAAAGTCTATGTCAGTGTCAAGAAAAAATTGAGTAAATATTGGCGAGTCCATGTGGATAACTTCTCATTGTGCCATCTAATCATGGTACTCATAGTACATATTACTAAAAATATGACATGTCAGTGTTTATGTGTATGTGGAAACTTATCGGCATTGAAAGAGGCTCCAAATGTATTGCTAATTGAAAAAAATAAGAAAACAATTTCATTGTGTTATAAAAATGTAGTTTAGAATGATAAAAGTGTATATAGATTCTAATGTTTTCAATGATTTTCTCATCGATGGATTTTTCTATGTATAATTATTTTAAGACTGAAGTTTCAGGCTAGACAAGAAATTACGATAGATATGTGAGTCTGAAATGAGTCAGCCAAATCACCATAAGTGATTTGAAAATAAATGAATATAAGATCCTTTTTCCTGAGATCTTGTTCCAGGACTGCTTTCAGAATATCAAGGCTTTGCAAAGTCCTTTCTCTAGTGTCTTTTTATAACCTTGACATTCTGAAAGTACTAGAGAAAGGACTTTGCAAAGATGGCTGAAAACATTTCTTTAGAGAGCTCTAGCACAGTGGTGAGGGCCCTCGTTCCCTTTAGTGCAGGCGTGGGAAGGGACTACATTCTAATCTTGTTCTACTCAAGAGCCATGAAGGAAAGCAGCAGTTGAATTTGAATTGTGTGAATCCTGATGTTAGGAG
>LZPO01057484.1:2200166-2235149 GCA_001675575.1 Neotoma lepida
GCTACAGAACCACAACAAATATGCAGAGGACCTAGCTCAAACCCATACAGGTCCGTGATTGTCAGGAAGCTTCTCCTCTCAACATATGGAGATCATCAATAGAAAATCAAAATCAGAGAAAATGCAGACTTGTGGAACACAGTACTAGTGGGTGCATCTACAAAGCAACTCTTGCACCTAAGGCTCAGGGAACATTTTGGAAGTCAGGGTAGAAAGATTGTTAAGAACCAAAAGATCAGGGAGTTTGTTGTGAGACTGTATCTCCTAGTAATGTCAGAAGCTACACCCATAAAGTCTCACCAACATGACTACTTAAATATAAGCTGAACAAGGATAGCAATAGACATACCAAAGTGGATGGGAAAAGACCACAGACCTCAACGTTACCCAAGCAATTACAGGAAACTAAAGAATACTGAGAGTGGGAGAAATAGTTTCCACAAGAAAGAGCACACCAATTGATTATCCAATACGAAATGGTCATCCCTGAAAGCATACATACAAGTGACATTATACAGACTCAGCAGGTTATATTTGGGAATATATATGAATATACATATACACACATGTGTCACAACAATTAATGAAAAAAAAACATGAACTTGAAAGAGAACAAGGAGGGCTATATGGGAGGGTTTGGAAGAAGGAAGGGAAATGGAGAAATTACATTATAATCTCAAAAAATCAAAGATAGAAAAAAATAGGAAAGCCAGCTAAGCACAAACATTCATTGCTTCCAGACTTCAGGTGCAGTGGTGACCAGTCACTTTCAAGTTCCTGTCACCATGTTTTCCCTGCCATGATAGGCTGTATCCTCAAACTGTAAGCCAAAATAAACTCTTCCTTCCTTAAATTTCTTTTGTTATTATATTTTATTACTGCAACCAGAAAAATAACTAAAACAGGCGCTAAGATATCAAGTGGAGGCATTTTGCCCCTCTCTTCTTCCCCACATCCAGCTGGTTCTAAAGGCTTTAATATAATTTGATGGGTATTATAATATGTATTTATTGAAAATATTACAACAGACTAAAGCTACAATTGAAACTATGAAGACTTAAAAAATCATTTGAGAAATGAGTCCAATTAGAGGTATGCATGCTAAAGTTTTGATCATTTTCTTGATGAGTACCTCAGGTTCCGTCAGTGTTAAAGACAATATGAACAGAACAGTCCTTTCAGGTAAGACTTAGCATAGCATCTGTTGAGTAGCACTTCAGTTTCAGTAAATGTAAAATGTCAATGTAAAATGCAATGAAACAAAGGATAAATGTACTTTGCTTCATAAGAAGAGAGTAAATATTAACTACAGAGGAAGTAATTATTTTACTGCAGAGATTTAGGAAGATACATATTCATTTCAAATGTGTGAATTAGGTTGGTGGTTGTTTTTTTTAAAAACCTGGAGTGTACTCATCGGAGAAGATAAAAGCATTCAAATTAAGTGCTGGAGGAATAATTCATTTATTTTGGAAAGTGTGGCAGTTCTTTCATTGGGACCACTCTTGTTTGTCTTCTTCCTTGTCTTTGCCTCATTTCACTATATTTTGACTGTTTTGATTATGATTATACTCTAATCACTATAATGTTCTCTGAACAGCTGTACAAGTTTCCATCCACAAAACCCATTCCCACTGCTATTCAAGCAGAGTCTACCCATGACTGCAGTAGAGCACTGTTGCCATCTGGGAGGATTCCACATGTGTCTCCTAGATCATGACCAAACATTGAAATGCATTTTATATCTCTATTAAGGAAAGCAATAGCAGGTATATGTCTTTTACAGGAAGCTAGGCATGCTATAAATTGTGGGAAATGTAATTCCACTAACAAGCTTCTTTAAATGAAAATATTTAGTTATTGCACCAGCTTCACTCCTTAGATGAAACTTAAAGAAATATGATCAGAAAGTAGGATATGCTTTGCTACTCGACTGCTTGCTAGGTTCACTGATACTATCTTCTATATAAAGTATTCACTGATGTCCAGTGTCCACTGGATGCCCAATGCCTGATAGACTGCTTCTGTTATAAGCCCTCAACAATACATGTGCATGTATAGGCATAAACACACACACACACACACACGCACACACACCTATCGCAACAGTTTATTTTTACGCTTATCAAGTGTTCAAGACATTTGCTCTTGGCTACCTATGCCACTTCTCTTTGTCATAGTCTCTACATCAGCAGTTCTCAACCTGTGGCTCAGGACCCTTTTGGGGGTTGCATATCAAATATCCTGCTTATCAGATATTTATGTTACAATTCCTAACAGTAGCAAAATTACAGTTATGAAGTAGCAACAAAAATAAATTTATGATTGGGAGGGTCATCACAACATGAGGAACAGTACTAAAGGGTCACAGCTTTAGGAAGATTGAGTACCACTGGTCTACATTGTTTAATAAGGAAGAAAAAATGTCGAGTTAGGTATTTTGGAAAAACCCTTATAAAGGCAAGTTACTTAAAAATTGCTGTCAAAAAGTGTGGACGAATATCGGGCGGTGGTGGCGCACACCTTTAATCCTAGCACTTGGGAGGCAGAGGCAGGCGGATCTCTGTGAGTTCGAGGCCAGCCTGGGCTACTGAGTGAATTCCAGGAAAGGCGCCAAAGCTACACAGAGAAACCTTGTCTCGAAAAACAAAAACAAAAACAAAAAAAAAAAAATGTATGGACGGCACAACCATAAAAGATTAGGGAGATTTGTAAAAGCTAGAAACATTCTGCACTTTAAATGAATATTCGTGTAGCTGCTATCCTCATTTGGCTAGGAACTTAAGTCAAAATGCTAAAGGGGGCCATTTGAGTTGCAATTGGTAGGCTTCACCTAAAATAAAAGTCAGGGTCTCATGCGGGGGAAAAACTGGTGTGTGTGTGCTTTAAAATAGTTTGTTAAGATAAATATTCTTATATTATAATTCCTTTCTTTAACTTTTCAGTTCACTAATCAACCTCCAGTTCTGAATGAACTAGACTATTGTAGTTTATAATCTGAAAGCAATCCAGGAATATTAAAACCATAACCCATATCTAGTCCACTTCTTCATTTTTTATAAGGCCCACGAGCTAGGAATATTTTCATATTTCTAAATAGTTAAAAAATCAAAAGAAGACTTATTTTGGGCTGTATGATAATTCTACAAAATTCAATTTTCTGTGTCTGTCTGTAATACTTTATTGGAAAGCATACATTCTCATTCTTTTAATTATTGTCAGTGGTTGCTCTTAAGCTACAATGGCATAGTTGAGTAGCTATGATAGAGACTAGGTAGCTTACAACCCCTAGACTATTTGTTCTCTGGTAATTTCCAAAAAAAATGTTGATGCTCACTGACCTGAAGTGTTTTAGAGAACTTTCTTTCTCCCTTTATCTTTTCTAAAATTATGGTTTGGTGGTGAGAGGCATTTAAGACTGTCATTGCCCCTTTAGGTTGTCCTGATTAATGTCGCCTTTCTGTGAGCTAGAATTCATATGAGGACAGAATGCTCTTCGTGGCAATCAAACATTTTTTGATGTCAGGACTAAGTGAGAAGAGTCAGGAGTGACCTTTTAATGCACATTATTTACTCACAAGAAAGCTTTTTTTAACTAGAGATGACTTGGAGTTCATCCTTCCCTGTTTGCTTCCTTTTGGGCCAGATTGCCTGAAAGAACAAAGCAAAATTTTTTGCTTTGTTTCTTTTCTGAAGGACCAAAGTAGGTGAGCGACCTGGAGAAAATTGATTTTTTTTTCCTCTCCTAGCATGTTTCAGTTGCAGGTAGCTTTTTGGTTAGTGGTGGGACTTCGGGCCCACCTCCCCTTCTCAGTGCTGGAATTTTTTTTTCTGTTTGTGCATCTTGGCTTGATTTTCTTTTTCCTTATAAAGGTGACAGATAATCCTCTTTTCTGATTTACTGGAAAATACTAGTATTCAGGGTTAGGTGTTGAACACTCAAATATATGATTTTCAAACGGGGTGGGAAGCATACTCATCTCTCTTTCTTGGCAGAAAGCAATCAGAGACAAAAGAAAAAATAGGGAGATATATATGTGGTTGTAGAGTTGAAAGTTTCCTCCTCTACCCAAAGCAATATTAATTATTAAAAAGCTTTCAGATGATTTCTTATTATTCTGATGGAAGAAGACTAGGATAATACCTATTGATCAACTTCTGGTATGAAAAAGCACTAAATGAAATTTTGGAATAGGGAACTAAGGTATAGAATGTAACTGTGCAAAACTGGGTGTCCTGGAATTATACACAGAGACAACGTTTTCTTCTTTTTGTTGTTGTTTGTACAAATAATCTATTAAGAGTGATTTTGTGTTGGCAAGATCGTTCAGTGGTGAAAAGTGCTTGCTGTGTGATCCTGAGGGCTGAGTTCAGATCCCAGCACCCACATAACAAGACAAGAATAGTTTCATGGGCACCTATAACCCAGCACTGAAGTGGGTGGAGACAAGAGGATGGGTGGGGCTTGCACCTGCACACACACTTGCATACATCACACTGACAACACACACACACACACACACACACACAAATAAAATAAAAGACAGCACTTCCAGAGAATCTGTAACAAAGTAGAAAGATGGGGGAAAGAAGGAGAGAGGTGAAATAGGAGGGATTCAGGAACAGGTTAGCCTGGGCTTGAAGGTTTGGGGAGATGCGGACCACAAAAAGCACTCCAGAATCTGCCATGTCATGACGACAGAGGGACATTTATTTTCAAATGTCAGACAGTCCTGGAGGACTGTGGCTGGGGGAGTTAAATGCCGTACACCTCCTACAAGGCCATTGTAGTTATTAGGAGTAATTCTCCAGAAACGAAGAAAGGCATAGGTGACCATGTGATCCTGACCAAGGGACCCATGAGATCAATGACATCAACTGTGGGATTCAATTCCAAATGAGGCTGTGAGGCAGCCCAACACGTAGCATTTGCAAAGAATGAAACCCCCTTAAACTTCTCAGCCTCATCAAGGAATTCAGGGTGCTGGGATGTATCTTCACTTGCAGAAGAAATCCAGACAGGCACTGTCTTTTGTTTTATCCCATAACAGTCAGACCCAGGGGCAAGAACTTTCAAATGAAGAGTGAAGGGTTCATTATTATATTGGACTGAACACTGATTGGGGACTTTGATCTGAGATTTAAAGTGACCGAATACTCTCTACTACCTAAAAGAAAAACCTACCAAACTCATTGCATTTCTCAGTTTTAACCTGTAGGCAAGGAGAAGGCTAACCTTACTGGAGGGAACTTGAAGGGGAAACTTTCTTTGTCACAACATCCTATTTGTCTTGCAGAACAGATACTCTGTATCACAACAATTTTCTATTTAAATGACTTGGATAGTCCCCAATAAGTTACAACCTAAATATTTTAACTAAGGCTTTGTTTTCTTGGGAGGTCTTAGTAACACTAATTTAATCCCATGGATGAATGCTAAGGAGTTTATAAGGATTTTCCTTGAAATTATGTTTTTAGTATTATTGTACTTATGTGTGTGTTTGTACTGCAGTATAGTGTAGTGTGTGTGTGTGTGTGTGTGTGTGTGTGTGCACATGTATATGTGGCTGTACATGTGTGTGCCTGTGGAAACTAGAGATGAACATCAGTTATGTTCCTGGATCACTTTCCACCTTGTAGTTTATGACATGGTCTTGTACTGAACCCAGTGCTCACACACTGGCTACACTGACTGGCCAGAAATCTCCAGGGATATACCTGTCTCTACTCTTTCTCTTCTTGTACTAGGGTTACATTCATGCACAATCATGCCTGGTTTTTCAGGTGGGCTCTGGGGATCCAAAGTCAGGTTCTCATGCTTTACCAAATGAGCCGTCATCTCCCAGTCCTGTGATTTGATATTTTTGCTGAGTTTATTTTGCCTGTGGTGGCCCGAGTCAGAGTCCTTGATGGAAATTACAAAGGTTCTAAGGGTATGCTTTCCAAATCACCTTTGCCAGATTGTCATTATAAGACAGCATCACTTTCCATTTCACAGTTGAGGGCAAAAATGCAGAAAGTTCAGTAAATTGCCCAAGATCATGCCAACCAACTGGAAAATTCTGGCAATCTGGACCATCTGTCTGTGGTGAGACAGTTTCCCCACTCTTCCTGTTACAGTGGGGAACACCCAGGTTTGGAGAGAAGCCATTGACATCATGGACGGAGGCTTTTGTTTTGGAAGGTTCAAGCATCTTTTCAGGCAGGTTATTTGTTTCTGTTCATGTAATACAGTTAGCCTGTTGCATACAAGATGAAAAGAAAATGTTTTTCTTTGCTTGGCCGTTCCATTTTTAAAAGTACAGAGAGAGACAAGTCTACGGCTGCTGCTGACACTAATGTGCGTGGGAAGGCTCACTAGAAATGAAAACACTAATTTATCTTAGTCTAGTGATTACTCGGGTTCCTTCCTTCCCTCTTAGTAGAAATTGCTAACAATGTGAGACTGGGTCCTGACTGGAGTTTTGTTATCGTTTGCTTGATTAAATAACACTCTCAGAGGCACGGGCTTATAATTATGTCTTCCCTTCCTTATGCCTAGTACTTCAAATCATCATATTTATTTATAAGACATAATAAGTTTTTATTCCTCTTCCTGCTGCTGTCACCATGGTAGATAGGTCTTATTTTTTGGTTTTCACCACATTAGAACAGATTTTCATTAGACTTTACCACATTTATTGTACAGCATTTCCAAGCCTTATCCTTTCTCTGTGGATAGGGTAATTCTTATCCTGGGTAATTTTCTCAGGAAGAGATCTTGATCATGCCATTTTAAAGTTCTATAAAATAAGAAGGGAATAAATGAATTTTATAAAGTTTTTCTTTTCCTTTTTAAACTAATTAGGCATTATTTTATTCTTCTTTCCCTGCGTATACATTGACGTAAATAACAAGCTATTGTGCTCTAGAAAAGAAAACCTTCACATGAATGGCTCATCAGAGACATTAAGGATAAAAGCAGCATCATTGTTATGCATATTCAAGTCCACAAGTAATGGGGAGGACACCTAGATGAATATTTTATTCCACTTGGAATGCATTTATGTGGACAAAGCTCAAGGCACAAACTTGGGTAATAAAATTCTCCTTACGAAGCTCTGTACAAATCAGCAAAGTTACTTTCCACCTAGGTGGAAAGCACAAAAGTGGTACTTAATAGAAACTGTGTCTGACCCCGTGCTGTTTCACATGTACCACTCTGCTGAGCGCTCTGTTTAATCTTCATAGAAGTCCCTATAACTAAGCTATTATCATGTTCTCTCTTTTCAATTCAAGTAATTGAAGCAATCTTGGTCAAAGCCACTTTTATTTTAATATGTTGAATTAGGATTTAAGTTTTATTACATTTTTTAAAAAGATTTTCTTTTAAGACAAGCTCTCGCCTAGCCCAAGGTGATCTCAAATTCACCATGTAGCTGATGACCTTAAACTTCAGATCCTCCTGCCTCTACTTTCCAAGTACTGAGATTACACCACTACTAGCTTGGATTTAAATGTCTAATTATCCAATTTTCAGAGCTTAACTTCTTCCGCGTGCTGCCTATCATCATCACAGGAGAAGAGAGGCCGTTTTAGAAGCCAATTAAACCTGGAGCCAGAAATCTTTCTATGGTGTGAACCAATTAAATAATGAGCAAAGAGAATGTAGTCAAAGAAACTGGTTTTGCTATTTGATTTGAGGAAGGGTAGAGGTAGTAGTGATTTTACAAATGTAACTCTTTAGGTTAAGCTCGTTTACTCTCTAAGATTGATCCCAAAGGGTAACATATACATTTCTATCAGTCTTTAATTCGGCTGTGCCTCTCCCTGAATGCTCTTCACTGACATATCAACATAGCAAACTCTTCCCCTTCTTGAAGCCTTTGCTCAAATGTCAACTTCTTCCCCAAGCCTAACTTCACTATTATATTTAAAATTAGAAACACCAGCACCAGAACTTCGGATTCCCGCCCTAATTTGCTTTAGTCTTTACTCCATACAGCCTGTCATTTTTAATATATTACCCAATTGATTAAACTGTTATGTCAATTGTTTACTCACTTGCTCCATTAAGACTGCCCATGATGCAGAGAAGGGGAACTTAGCCTGTTTTCTTTAGGGATGGACTCCAAGCTCCCACAAGTACACAGTGAACATACAATACAGTTAGTCTTACAGATGAATCAGGAAATATGTCCTCAGGAATTATAATGAGGCCATTGACACGCAAGACTTGTCAAGCTCAGACACTGACCTGAGGAAAAGCTCAGTGCTGTCATGAATGTTGCAGCAGAGTCCCCTCTCCCTCTCTCTCCCTCCCTCTGCGTATCTCTCCCTCTCTCCCTCCCCTCCCTCTCTCTCTTCTCTGGCTCTCTCTTTCATATACTAGTATTGTGGAGGAAGCAGTTCATTTTGGAGAAATTGTATTTGTGGTTATCTGGGGGCAATGAACATGAAAGTCATCTTTTCTACTCCATAACTTCATTGTTGCCCTAGTAATCCATGTTGTCTGCACACTAAATGCAACAAAGTAGGGAAGGAGCAGTAACAAAGAGCTAGAAGTGTTTGCTGCTGTTCTTATCAGGAAAGCCTGATCAGGGCAAATTGACTCTTCCAAAGCAAAGGGTAATTTCTTTCATCGCTATAATTCAGAATGGCTCTCTCCGTTGATGCTATTGATTGCACCTTAATGTGTAATGTAGAGCATCCGATAAAGACACCATTGGGAGCAACTGCACTCTAGGAAAAGAGGAAACAGCTTGTAAGTAAGTAAACCCAAGAGCTGTGGGGTAGAAGCTGAAAGGCAGAGGAGAAGATGGTTAGAAGGAATCCTCACATCATCATGTTAGTTTTTGAAGTAGACTTTGAGATTAACATTAACAGTTAACAGACAGACTGCTGTAAATAGCTGCCTACATTGTGTGACTACGAGAAAGTTGCAGTTTTTTTCTTTGGAGATCATCAGCAGCAGGTCATCATTTTGAACATGAATGAACAAACTGCAACCTGTCCTAGCCAAGTTTGATTTGTTATCTACTTTTGTGATTTGTGTGTCTGTGTGTGTATGTTCACATAGGTGCCAGTACACTTGTGTGTGTGTGTATGTGTGTGTGTGTGTCTGTCTGTCTGTCTGTCTGTCCATGCATGTGTGTGGAGGCCCCAAGTTGACACCAGGTGTCTTTCTTGAGCACTCTCCAATTTATTTACTGAGATAGGGTCTGTTGCCAAACCCAGAACTTGCCCATTTTGGTCAATCTGGCTAGGCAGTTTGCCCCAGGGATCCTCTGTCTCTGCCTCCTGAGTTCTGGGATCACAAGTAATGCCATGGCTGCCTGACTCTAAACTCGGGGACCTCATGCTTCTGGAGCTCTTGTGCACAGAGCCATCTACCCAGCCCTGCCATCTGTTTTCATATGATTTAAGAGCTAATGATGGCTTTTATAGATTTAACTGCTAACAAAACAAAATGAGAGCAATATTTTGTTATATGTATATATTGTATGATATTCACATTTCAGCATTGGTAAGGAAAGCTGTGCTGGAATACAGTCACATTTATTCGGTCCTGTTTTGTCTGTGACTAATTTTGTGTTACATTAATAGAATGGAGTACAGAATGTATATGGACGACAAAGCTGAAAATATTTGCTATTAATCCTTTATAGAATAAGTTTACTTCCTTTTAGGTTAGAACTTCAGTTGCTTTTCTATGGTTTTGTGATGGAGATGTGATAGGCTTTCTTTGTTACACATACTTTTACTTAATGAAATAAAATCTCAGTCCAATACATTTATTCCATTGTGATATACTGTATCTTACATCTTTTCTAATTTTGCTGCTGCATACCCTTGCTAAATGTCTGTCATCCTGAAAACAATTCATTAACAGAGCTGTGTATCTGGTGAGGAGTATTAAGTGCTATTCATTAATTTAAGAAAAAATCCAATTTTATTGAGTTTTCCTTCAAATTGTTTTCAGTTTAATAAAACTGAACTATACCTAATAGAGAATTAAATGTCTGCATTTGCCTCAAAAGTTGAAACTGCCTTAATTTTTTAGACTCTAATTAGAATGTGTTGATTCTTTTTCTTAGGGCAGAAAATGTTGTATGTGCTCTAAGACCTTTTCCAAATGAATTTGAACCTCTGGGATCGGCGCCATGGGTGTAGGAGAACTTGTTAATCATGGTTTCCAGTCTGGCGACACAGCCATCAAAGGAGCTTAGTCTTGTTGGTGGCTATAAATCCACTTGAATGTTCCCTTTTCTACCAGCTTGTAAGGACAAATACGATTCTATTACTCTCACTGTTGGATTCCCTTTTCTCCCAGCTTCCATCTGCTTATGCAGAAACATCAGTCCCTTGAAAATTCCCCTTTTCAGGTGCTTAAGGGTTCCTCAGGGCAACCTTTTTGGTGCCCATTTATCAGGCTTATCCTCTGATTGCTGTGGCTCTCAGACAAAGAACAACAACAACAAAAACAAAAACAAAAAACATACCCCCAAACCCAAAAAAACAACAAAAAAGGTCTCAGGACATTGAGGTGCAGCTGGTGTTATTACCCGAACTATAGCTGTGTCTCTCCCCTCAGTGTTGCTCAGTTTTGGCACATCTGGATCTTCCCACGATCCCGCTAGTCTTAAAAGCTCTTAAGAGATGTATCATTGCTGCTCCCGTAAGACATATTTGTTGTTACTGCTTTCCAAGATTCATTCCCATAAGGCACTAAATGTCAGTTTCTAGAATGAGAAGGAGTCTCTGAGCCCTTCCCCTAAAACTTGGGTTCTAAAGTGATACAGAGTTTTAAGAACCAGCAGGCTTTTGATCTTACGCATGATATTTCTGCATTCTTGGTCTCATTATCCTACAAATGTTTGTGTTCCCAGAGCTCATGTCACTTTCTTCTTCCACCCTCTGGGGGTGGTTCCAAGTTCTTCTTTACAATCTTCACTTATTTTATTGGGTTTGATAAGCTCTTACAATCTCCCCTTCATTGAGGTCTCTCTAGTGTTTATATATGTCTTATAACCATGTTCTCCATACAGAAACATCCCCTCCTGTTATCCAACTTGGGTTTCACAGGCTGTGCTCAAAATCAGCTTTGGGCATCCATTCTCCAGTCGCCAGTTAAAGGAGTGAAGTTAATAGTGGAAAGAAGGAAAAGGAAATTTATTCAACACAGCCATATTCGGAAAAGGGACAAAGAGATTCATCCCCAAAATTGTTTTCAGGGTGTGAAAGTGGGATGAAGTTTAAAAAGAAGGTCAAATACTTGCATATCTAAGCAGTCCCCATCAAGGTGTGGTTCTACCCACCATTGACTCAACATTGTGTTGCGGGAGGGTGGGGGGCCAGGGCTGGGTCATAAGCCTTGTCCTATAAGGACAAGTTAGAATTGTTAGAAACCTCTTTCCTAACTCAAGTTTCCCTTCTAGCAAGGGCCATTTTCTTCTCCCAGCATGAGATTTGTGAATAAAATTCCCATTTCTCTGTGGTTCATTGTTTCAATAGTCTGATAGTCAGACTGAGAAACAGAAGTGTCTCTTTAGACTATTTTCATTTCAGCCAGGCCAATTGCACTACTTAGAGGGAAGAGGGAGGATTATAATACTTAGGAAACACAAAACCTACTGGACTCCAGAAGCTCCTAAAGTTTAACAAGCTCCATGATGCCCTTCCCCAGGGTTATGTAAGTTTTGGCTATTGCTAGGGAAGAAAGGCTCTTCAATCAGTTCGGCTGCCTGCAAGTCACAAGGAGTTCTAGGAATGCAGCTTTCATGAGTCATTACCTAGGGGACTTTTTGATGATGCAGCTGCCTTTGAGTCATCCGTGCTCTGTAAGTAACTCTTCATCCATGTACCTTAATAAACTCACTGGTTTACCAAACTAGGCTTAGGTGGAATTATTCCTTTGGCATGTTGTTGGTGTCCTATCTGAGGTGACCAGACAGTGATTCACATATTCCTAGGAAAAATTCACATAACGTAGTATGCAACTCAACTTGCAGATAAGGTTACATATACTCTTTACTTCTAGTGCCCAAGAAATACATAGATTCTATGCAAAGAAATGTGCCATGTGTGTAAAACACTGCAGTTCTTTCACACCCCAGTGTATCAACCTTTAAAATCTGACCCCAGTAGGAATTCCAATTAAAGAAAAATCAAGTGTTTGGGTTTTTTGTTTTGTTTTGTTTTTCTTTTCTTTCCTTTTTTCTGAATGGAAGGCTCAATCATGGTTCACTTTGAGAAAATTCGTTTTACATACATCCTTATTTTGACAAAATTTTATGAATAATAGATGCTTTAATAATGATTTTGCTATATTTTTTGGAGAAAATGATATATTCAACATGGTACATTTCCAATTTTCATTCATTGGTTAAAAGCTTTGTTGACCACCTACTATGTGCCACATACTGAGAATACTGTTGAGATATAGGAAGTTCCTTCTTGGTTGGAGCTCAAACTGAAGTAGGGAGGAATAAACAAGCAAATACAGAGATAACTTTTGTGTTGTCAAAATTCCCGTAAAGCAAATTAGAACAGAGTAATGGGACAGAAAGTGACAAGTAGGCAATACTATTTGTATTAGCTACATTTCTATTGCTGAGACAAAACATCATGATCAAGACAACTTATAAAAGAAAGGATTTAATTGGACATATGGTTTCGGAGCAGTAGAGTCCATGTGGGTCAAGTAAAGTCATGGCAGCAGGAACAGCTGGGAGATCACATTGTAAAATCTCAAGCAAGAAGCAGAGAACACACTAGGAATACTTTATGAAACAATCCCCTCTCTGTTTACTCTTCCCAGTTTCTCCCCATCTCCCTTCCCATCTAGATCCACACCCTTTCTGTCTCTCATTAGAAAACAAAGAGGAATCATTGTTTTATTATTATTTATACATATATATATTTATATAATAATAAAATAAGATATGATAAAACAAAACCAAACAAATCAGAATTGGACACAACAAATAAACAAGAAAGAGCCCAAGAAAAGGCACAAGAAACAGATATAGATACAGAGATGCAAAGGATCTGTAGGGTAAAAATATAAATAAATAAATAAATAGATAGATAGATACATAAATAAATAAATGTAAAAATAAAAATAAAATTTAAAAACATGGGGGGAAAAGCCTTGTCATGACATCATGAGACAAGAACTGCCAAAGATGCTGTTGAATTCATATCCTGGAAATGGGGGCAGAGAGTAAGGAGAAGCCAACAGGAGGTAGACTACTGCAGAGCTGGAAATGATACTGGGGCATTAGATTTGGAGGAAAAGTAAGAGAGTGAAGATCTGAAGCTCACCTACCTGCTTCACTGACCTACTTGATTCTGCAGCAGGCTTGGCAGTCAGGGTTCCAGGGAATGCATGCTGGAGTCGGGGCGCTGAGACAAAGGGATGTTTGAGAAAGAAGGTTGGAGAAAATCTGTATTATGTACTAGAGATAGCAGCAGAGAGAAAGGAGAGGCCTCATCAGGTGTTTTGCTATAGAGCTGGAGATGACACTAGGGGACTGGATTTTTGAGGAGAGGAAAGAGAGGTGGAGATCTGAAGTTAGCTCACCTGCTTCCTTGGACTGTGTGGTTCCCAGTGGTAGCATGGGCTTTTGAAACCTCAAAGCTCACACAGTGACACATGCCCTATAATAAGGTCACACTTCCTAAGCCTTCCCAAACACTTCCACCAACTGAGGACCCAGTATTCAAACATGAGAGCCTTTTGGGGGCCATTTTCATTCAAATTACCACACTCCTGTAAAGAGACAGATTCGAGAGAAGACCTGTGGAGGAAGTCACTTTAGGGGCAAGACTTAGAAACCAAAGAATGAGTTATGTGCTGACCTTGGAGAGGACATGTAAAAGCATGTTCCAAGTCACTGGGATCAGGTTAGGCTAGAGCTAAATGTAGTTCCTGGGTTAGTGCAGACAGGTATTTCTTTAAGAGCAGCCTGCCATCTCAGTCATATTCCCCTCACTTTTTCAGAGAACTTAAGCATGATGCCCAAACTAATCAAAAATATTCTCTCCTCCTCTCCACCCCACAAAGTCATTATTTATGATTATCTACTATTCTCCTGAGAATTTAATTTAAATGACGATGATCCTAGGAGGCTGGTGTTTGTTCCTACCTTTAAGGGAAGTCACATGGCTTGAACCAAAAAAGTACAACTAGTAGTAAATGGCAAAAGAGAGTTTGAACCAAAGTCTATGACACTCCCTAACCTGAGATATCTCCATCATTTAACAGACTTCTCAGCTTCAGTCTCTTACTTCATATCAGCTATCCTGAGATTGTGAAGCTTGGGTGAAGATTCAGTTGGCAGAAATGAGGAGGACAGGAAGGGAGGCCTATTTGGGTAGGGAGATGTATAAGTCACAGGAAGTTGTTGTATGACTTCCTGCAAAGTTGAGAGTCCTACCTCTGGCTCTAACAGTGACCACACAGTGGAAGATATTGCAGAAAGAAACAGGGGATACCCGTCTTCTTTACTCCTTCATTGGCATCCTGGGATTGACTGCCTAGATGCAAGATATCTCACTTCCACAAAGAAGATATCTGTGGAATAGGCAAGCTATGATGAACATTACATCTGTGATGTTATAGACTGCACATGGTTCCTCCTTGTACAGCCCGGGTTCCACATGTCATCTTCTTTACTACCGTTATTACAAGTATTTGTGGTCATCAATAACTAAGATTGTCTCATTTGATGGAATCTTCTAGGACTAATGAATTCAACATCGTATTCTTGAAATAGCAGCCTTTTCCTGCAGGTGAAGGAGTAAGGCTCAGCGCAAAGTGACATTGAGGTAAAACTGGAAAAAGGGTCTATTCTCTTTTGATTCTCTACAGGGATGTTTTATGGTTACATAGGCCCAGTCTACTCAGAGATTCGGTCTAGGTGGAACCTAATATTCTCATCTGTGTTTTTTGGGATTTACCCTAGTGTCTTCCTTGGAATAGGGGTCCACTTTAGATTTGTGAACTACCAAACTTGCTGTTGAAGGCTTTCAGATCACTTGCCTCTAAGCAGGGATCTTAATTAGTTATGTACTCATTATTTAATGAATGTAATTGTTCACAAATTCAATTGTTTCTTCATTACTCCTTTCATTTGTAGGCCCTCTGGGACATTGATGACTTTGAACTATTTAGTGCAGAGGAAGCAGTTACCAGTTCTCAGAATCTGCATGGAGTTGTTCACCACTATTAAGGAAAAGACACATTTGCAAAGACAGAGAAACTCTTGTAATAGATCATTCCCAAATTTTATCAGCTTAACATAGTGAAAGTAAATAGATCACTAATACAAGAAGAAGAAACTGTTGATTCTTTCTCAGATGGTTCTCCTAAGAGTCTCTTCTTCAGACACTGGGCTCAGAAACAGGCTCCTGCCATGTTGTGGCTCCATCTTCCTGTAAACTGATGAGTTCACTGCATCCAGCCATCCAATAAAGAAAGAAAAGAAAAGAGCACATATGCAAAGATTATGGAGATAGGGCAACAAAGAGGGGTGCTATCCCTTCTGCTCTGTCCATCCTTTTGGTCCAGACTCAACTATTGGCTGCATCATAGGCCTGAAAATGCACACCAGATGGCTATCTTAGAGAAGAGGGAAATGATTTGGTGAGTGACTGTCCACTCACAGTAGGTAAAATACTAGTCACCATGCCAGATTTTGCTCTTCAAATATTTCAAGTGTTGGTGTTCCCCCAACCACTGACATTACCATACTTCTCAAATTGTTTTTAAAAATATAGTATCTTAGCTCTGCAAAACTACAGTTTAATGAATGTCAATTGTACAGCTACCAACCATTCACTTAGAAAATAAACCATTTTGAAGACGGGGTGGTAATGTTTGTTTGTCTTTATTTTTATCATCATCTATTCCATCTGTCATTCATCTTTCACCTCCTCTCTGTCTGTCTGTCTGTCTGTCTGTCTGTCTCTCTCTCTCTCTTTGTGTGTGTGTGTGTGTGTGTGTTGTATGCATGTGTGTGGGTGCGAGTGCATGTGCTGTATGCACGCCTGTGGATATCAGAAGTTAGTGTTGGGTGTCTTCTTCTGTCACTCTCAACTTTAAGTTATTAGACAGGGTCCCTTGCTGAACCCAGAGCTCACTGACTAGACTGACTGACCAGCAAACCTCTGAGATGCACCTGTCTCTGAGTCTCAGTGCTGGGATGGCAGGCACAAGACCAGCTTTCTAGACTTGAGCTGGGGATCCAAACTCAGGTTTTCACCCTTGTACAGCAAGCACTTTACCCACTGAGCCATTTCTCCAGCCCCTCACTGACTTTTCTCTCTTAGGAAGTGATCTCAGTTCGTAATAAAGAAAATGAGATCAGCCTTCTGTCAGATGTGGGGTTGGTGAAGATCTTTTCCCATTCTGTAGGCTGTTGTTTTGTCTTATTGACTGTGTCCTTTGCCTTACAGAAGCTTCTGTTTTAGGAGGTCCCATTTATTAATTGTTGATCTCAGTGTCTGTGCTACTGGTGTTATATTTAGGAAGTGGTCTCCTGTGCCAATGCATTCAAGGCTACTTCCTTTCACTTCAGTCAGGTTCAGTATTACTGGACTTATGTTGAGGTCTTTGCTCCACTTGAACTTGAGTTTTGTACAGGACGATAGATGATCTATTTGTATTTCTCTACATGCCAACGTTCAGTTATGCCAGCACCAAAATATATAAAGAACTCAAGAAACTAGACATCAAAATACCAAATAATCCAATTAAAAAATGGGGTACATATTTAAACAGAGAATTCTCAACAGAAGAATCTCAAATGGCCTAGAAACAATTAGGGAAATGTTCAACATCCTTAGCCATCCTGGAAATGCAAATCAAAACGACTCTGTGATACCATCTTACACCTGTCAGAATGGCTAAGATAAAAAACACTAATGACAGCCTATGTTGGAGGAGATGTGGAGTAAGGAAAACACTCCTCCACTGTTGGTGGGAGTGCAAACTTGTACAACCACTGTGGAAATCAGTATGGCGGTTTCTCAGAAAATTGGGAATCAATCTACCTCAAGACCCAGCTATACCAATCTTGGGCATATACCCAAGGAACGCTCAATCATACCACAAGGACACTTGCTCAGCTATGTTCATAGCAGCTTTATTTATAATAGCCAAAACTTGGAAACAACCTAGATGCCCCTTAACAGAGAATGGATAAAGAAAATATGGTACATTTACACAATGGAGTATTATTCAGTGGTTAAAAAANAAAAAAAAACAATGACATCATGAAATTTGCAGGCAAATAGATGGAACTAAAAAAATCATCTTGAGTGAGGTAACCCAGACCCAGAGTATGTACTCACTCATAAGTGGATATTAGCTGTAAAGTAAAGGATAACCAGGTTACAACTACAGCCCTAGAGAAGCTAGGTAACAAGGAGGGCCCAAAGAGAGACACGTGAATTTCCCTGTGAAGGGGAAATAGAAAAGACCTCCTAGGCAAACTGGGGGAGGGGAAAGGGGTATGGGAACATGTGAGATTGGGTTGGCCTTGGCTTAGGATGGGACGGATGGGGACAATAATAAAATAGATGCCTTGATGGGGGGGATATTTGGGGGTTAGGGAGTTACCTGGTGCCAGGGAAACTCTAGGGAATCCACAAGGATGACCCAGCTAAGACTCCTAGCAATAGTGGAGAGGGTGCCTGAACTGGCCTTCTCATGTAATCAGATTGGTGACTATCCTAATTGTCATCAGAGAGCCTTCATCTAGTAACTGCTAGAAGCAGATGCAGAGATCCACAGCCAAGCACCAGGTAGAGCTCTGGGAGTCCTGTTGAAGACAGAGAGGAAGGATTGTAGGAGCCAGGAGAGTCAAGGTCATGACAGAAGAATCCACAGAGACACCTGACCTTAGCTTGTGGGAGCTCACTGAATCTGAATCAACAGCTAGGAAGCCTGTGTGGGATCGACCCAGGTTCTCTGCATATGTGTGACAGTTGTGTAGCTTGGTCTGTTTGTGGAGCTCCCAGCAGTGGGATCAGGACCTGTCTCCCCTGGGGCTTATGTTGCCTTATGGGAATGCATTCCTCATGCTGAGTTGCCTAGCTCAACCTTGGTGCAGGGGGAGGAGCTTAGTTGTGCCTCAACTTGATGTGCCATGCTTTGTTGACTGCCCTGGTAGGCCTGCCCCTTTATCAATGGAGATGGAGCAGAAATGGATGGGGAGGGGCTAGAAGGGAGGTGGAGGGAGAGAACTGGAGGAGAGGAGAGAAGGGAAACTGTGGTCTGTCTGTATGTAAAATAAATGAAAAAATTTAATAAAAAATGTCAAAAAAAAGAAAATGAAAGCCTAATGTACTGTAACTCCCTCGGTGTTCCGCCTCATAACACAAATGCCTTTTCTTCTGTTACCATTTTCTCTTATTTCCGGTTGTTACCAAATCAGTATCTACTCCCTTTTTAGTCTATTACTGGTATTTTCTCTCTGTATTTCCCATGATTAGAGACTACTTAGTCCTTTGTTCTTCCTTCTAATCAACCCTTAATTTAATTATATTCTAACTTATATACCACATCTCTGTTTAACCTCCTGTTTCTCTTCAGTTTCACTTACCCTTTTAATGTTTTGTGAAATGGCCGCCCACATTTACTTCCTCTGTGTCCTTACCTACCACCTGTATTATAACCCACTTTAATTTGGATTCCGTCCCACTATTCCAGGGAATAAATTATATCCAAAGCCATTATAAACATTGGTTTAAGCCAATGGATCTTTCTTAGTCCTTACTCTATTTGAAATCCCAGTTACTTTGATTTGATGGAGTCTCGGTCCCTTTTTAGAACACTTCCAATGGCTTCTATGCAACCACAATCTGTTCATTCTCCTATTACTCTTCAGAACCTTGTTAGCAAGTTTGTCCTCTATAGTTTTTTTTCTTCTTCTTTGAGACAGGGCTTTACTATGTAGCCCTGGCTGTCCTAGAACTCACTGTGTAGACCAGGCTAGTCTCAAACTCATAGAAATCCGCCTACCTCTGCCTCCCGAGTGCTGGGATTAAAGGCATGTGCCACCACTGCCCAGCTCTCTATACTTTCTTAAATGACAATATTCCTGAAATATTTTCCAGTTCTTCTCCATGTATACATATATATATATATATTTCAAGAAATGTATTTGGAGAAATATTCATGCATATATTTTTCTTCAGTGATGTCATCTACTTTCTTAGATTGTTATTTTTCCTTCTGCATTCTTCCTTACTGAATCAGTGTCGGCTCAAAGTTCAAATCTCTTTTACCACCAAAACCAACCACACAAACAAAAAGCGAGCACCACCTCCACCACCACCAATATCAACCTCCCAGTCTGGGCTATGCTTACTATGCAATTCCTTCCTGAGAACTTAAATTTCCTTTCAGTTGTCCCCAGTGTGGCCCTTGACTTCTTCAGCCTTCAGTTTTTCCTTATCTCACTCTGCCATACAGTGTCTGCTTTCATCTTTGCACTGTGGTAGCTCTTGACAACATCATTGACAACCTCCAATTCCTAAACCCACTGCATATTTTAAGCCATTTTTTTCTTGACTTCTTAGAAGCATAAAGTCTATAGAGTGAGTGTATTCCCTGTTTGAAGTACATGTTGATCCTTTAACCACACTTTCTCTCTCACCACTGTGACTGATATATCTCTGATGCTCTGTGTGTTCCACTCAAATGATCTGTTCTGTAGCTATTGGACTCTTCAAAGGCTGGGCCTGTGAATGCTTTTTTCTCTGTCAAGCTTTCCCTGTGCTTTTCACTAGTTAAAATATTTATATCCTAATGATCTACATGTTGATTCAGTATTTGATCTGATATCTTTTCTGAGCTCCATACTCAATGTGTTCAATGTCCCCCACATTGTTGACATTTAGATATTGTAAAAGTTCTCTAGTTCAATATTTCAAATATTGATACTTTTCACTTTTGTCTCTAAATGTAGATCGTTCTTCCAGGGTTTCCAATTTCAGTGAATGGCATCATCACTCATCCAGATATGCAAAGTAGTTTTCTAGGTAGTCTCTTACATACTACCTCTTGTATTTCTCTCTCCGCTTGATGTTTCTATTTTTAGTTTGTCCTGTAAAGCACCTTCCAAATTTGTATATTTCTCTCCACAATGCAATATACCCTTCTAGATATATCTTTTTAATATTTGTCTTCTTTAAGAATTCTATACAATATATTTTGATAATGTTCTTTCCCCTTTGCCAATTCCTTCCAGATCCTCCTCACCTTCCTTCTCACCCAATTTCATTTTTTCTCATGTTCTCTCTCTTGAGAAAACACACACACACACATGAAAAAACACAGAACTGGATTTGTGTTGGCCAGCTTCTCCAGAGTGTGGTGCTTGACATACCTAGTGTCACTTCATCGAAGAAAACTGATTTACTTCTCCCATCATCTATCAATTACAAATAGATTATTGACTGGAAGTGGGACTTTTGTCCACTTCCCTTCCTCTATGCTGGGCTTTTGAAAATAGTTTTAGATTTATCTTGTGTGTATAAGATTTTATTCTGCATGTATGTATGTGTACTACATGTGTGCCTGTTGCCCATGGCTGTCAGAATAGGTCATTGGATTGCCTGGAACTAGAATAACAAGTAGTTGTGAGCTACCATGTTGGTACTAGGAACTGAAACTGGGTGCTCTGCAAGATCAACAAGTCCTCTGAACTGCTGTGCCATCTTTCCAGTCCTTCCTATACACACTTTATAACAGTTTCCCTTGCCTCTTGTGATCCTGCCATATTGAAGTCTTTAAAACAAACATGTTTATCCTATCCCTATTTCTGAAACTTTCTCTTTATCCATCCTATCTTTGTCTATGACCTGGGAAATCTTCTTATGTAATTCTGATCTCCTTGTAAGCATTCTTCTGCTCAAGGAAGCCTTCATCTATTATTTAGACTGGATCAGTCTTTGTTAGATATTTATATAGGTTACTATACTTTTGCAGAGCTTAGAAGAGTACATCTCTATTTGTGACATTTGACTAGTGTTGTTTGTTCTCTACAGCATTACATAGCCTGGCCTTTATTGCTAAGCTCCATACTATCACTCAAGGATGGAGCATAGTACATGCCATGCATAAATACTCAGAAAACATGTGTCTTCAAGTATCAACTGTGGGCTGCCAAATTCCAAAATTATTTCCAGCTCAAGGTTCTTTCCTGAGCATCAGGTCTTCATAAGCAACTCTTTACCTAGTTGTCTTTGTCTACGTCATTGGTATTTCAAAGTCAAGAAACCTCAAGCTGTGTTAATCATTTCTTTTACCTAATCCAAACCTCATTCTCCTCTTTACATTTGCAGAAATTAGACACCAGGCATCAATTCTGGGCTTTTTCTGTTACTCATTCTTCCTGTAGGATGAACTGCTAGTATTACTCATTCTTAAACAATATTTCCTGACAGTTGATTTCTAGTCTGTCTCTAGCCTAGACCATTACAAATCAACTTTAATAGCCTCCCTCCTTCTAGTCCTGTGTTCATTTTAGGCATTAACCTTTATGAACAGTTATCTGTATAAAATGAAAATTAGATCATAAATGTTTTCTCACTAGGTAGTAAAGCTTACAACTAAAAGATTCTGTCCTCCCTCTATTCTCTGTTCTAATTTTTCATCCCCTGTCTTGCCATTTTCCATTTCCACACATCCTCTGGAACTTCTTGTTCATCAAATGTACCCTGCTCTCTTATACTTTTAGATATTTTGCATTAGTAAGCTATTACTAAATAATAAATTAATTTGAAATGTAATGGTTTTCTGACAATGATGTTTTATTACTTCCCAGGATATTATGGGTCCACCGTGGAATTCTGTTGATATTAACCAGATTCATCTGCTCTGTACTGGACTGCCCCACTTGCTTTTGTTTAGTTGGCATGACAATTTGGGGTTGACTAGTTTGGTTTGATCTAGCATGCTTCTGTTCTCTTTGACACAGTCTATCACCCTTTGGTCGGTGACTCTGGGTTTATCCCATGGATGTGGCTTATTTTAAATAAAGAAAGCAGGAGAATACATTCCTAAGCATGACATGAGCATAAGATCACTTCTGTAGCATTGCATTGGACAAAACAAATTGCAATATCATCCCAGATTCAAGGAGCTGGAAAAATACTCTGTGTTATAAAGAGGTGTGGATCAGTGGTAACAAGTTTGACAGACCATTTCTCACACTCCTTTTGCATAGAATATTGTTACCAATAGAAAATATCAACCAAGCAAGGGCTTGATGTCTAAGAACAAATCTAAAATGCAAAATAAAATCAATTAATATCAATATATGCATTTCTTGACATTTAACTTTCTGATTAAAGATAAAACAGTAGCAAATATCTCTATTACCACACACTTCCCCCTTCCTTTTACTTTATTTTTCTTCAGTAAAATCCAAGTGGCATGTAAACTTTACTCTAGATCCTGTCCTTGCAATCTGTGGTGGTTTGATTAGATATGACCTCCCCCTCAGGCTCATGTGTTTGAATGCTTGGCCCATAGGGAGTGGCACTATTAGGAGATGTGGCTTTGTTGGAGTAACTGGGGTCTTATTAGAGGAACTGTGTCACTATGGAGATGGGCTGTGAGGTCTTATATATGCTCAAGCTATGTCCAATACACAGTCTCTCCATGCTGCCTGCAGATCAAGATGCAGAACTCTCAGCTCCTTCTCCAGCACCACGTGTCTGCACACTACCATGTTCCTTCTGAACTATAAGCTAGTCTCAACTAAATGTTTTCCAGTATAAGAGTTGCTGTGTCATAGTGTTTCTTCATAGCAATAAAATTCTAACTAGGACAGAAGTTGATACCAGGGACTTGGGTATTGCTGTGTTAAGCCTGACTATGCTTTTGTTTGGAGGAATGTGGACTTTGGGAATTGGATTAGAAAAGTAGGTGAACACTTTAAGTGGGGCTTAATGGGACATACTAGTAGGAGCATGGAAGACAGTGGTGCTGAGAGTGATTTGAACTGTAGGAGCTTGGCTCAAGAGGTTTCAGAGAAGAATTTTAATATGTTGTCTGGAGATAATTCTTGTGATATTTTGGTGAAGACTATGGCTGCTTTTTGCCCTTGACTGAAGAGTCTGCCTGAAGCTAAAGTGAAGAGATCTGATTTAATTGCATTGGCACAGGAAATCTCAAAACAGGCTAGCATAGATTCTGTTGTGTGGTTACTAGTGTTCACTCTTATGGAGATTTATAATGAAAAGGAGCTAGCTGAGCAAGTAAAAATAGAAAATGTACAGAATGAGAAAAGAGGCATTGAGAAGTGGAGGGGATCTAAAACCTGTGATCAAAGAGCTAAACAGATTAAGAAATGGAATAAAGGGACTTGTGACCTCAAGGCAAGATCCTACCCAGCTAAGCTTCCAACTTGTGAAAAGGAATTAAAGAAAAACTTAAAGTTAGGTGTGGAAGTGCACATCTTTTATCTGAGCACTCTAAAGGAACAAGCCAGTGGATCTCTGAGTTTGAGGCCATCCTGGTCTACAAAGCAAGTTAGGGTAGCCAAGCTTAGGAAGTGAAGGAAACTGTGGGGGATCCAAAGCAACTTGACCACACAGCTGCCATGACAGGCTTAGAGGCCCAGACACAGATGCCATGACAGGCTTACTGGCAGGCAAGTCCCAGATCCAGGAAAGTCATAAGCTGACACCACCCAGGGATCTACCCAGGATGGGCCAGCATCTAAGGGGAAGAACCTGACATCCCAAATATTCCAACCCTCAGATAAGATTAGATAAGATCACCAGATGTCCCTGAGCCTAGTAATACCTACTCCCCTTTTATAGATACCCCTAGACAAATGTCAGACAATCAGGGTCCTGAACCTTAGAAATCCCCCTACCTCAACCTCTGCTATGATAAAAACCCTACCCTACCTGGGCTCAGGGCTCTCTGCTCTCACCACTGCATCAGGCAGACAGAGAGACCAAGCTTGAGCTTGAAATAAAGGCTCTTTGCTTTTACATACGGGACTCGGTCTCCATGGTGGTCATTTGGGGGTCCCTATGACCTGGGTGTTGGTAATGTGGCAGCGGCGGTGGCGCAATTGTAGCAGCGCTGTTTACCTTGCGAGACAACCCATGAGGTATGACAGAACCCATTATCAGAGTTTCATTAGGAGGAGAGAGGGAGACAGGAAAGAATGTGACTAGGCCTGTGAAAGAGAAGAGAAAGAGGAAGGGGAGGAGTCTGGCCCGCTTTTTAAGGAGCTACACCATGCATGCACATAGATTGCATGATCATGCTGCATGCAAATTATGTGATGACATAGCACACGAATTACATAGGATGTAAGTCCCCTTGCTTGGCTCTGTGGAAGTGGCCAGGAACTCCAACACTGGGCATAACAGAAATCACTTAAAACAGAAAGCTGGTGAAGACGGAATTGAACAAGGGGGTCATGTTCCAGCCCCAGCAAGCAGAAGAACTTGGCAGCTTTGGCCACATGGTTCTGGCTTTAGAATCAAGAACAGAAGAAAGGCATATGGAATCTCCCTCTGTGACTAAGGAAAGCCACTGGGTCCAGGCATGCTTCAGGGGTGTCACTGCAAGGAGGCCCAGAGAGGCTATTTTGTGAAGCTCATGTGTTTGAATGCTTGGCACATAGGGAGTGGCATTATTAGGAGGTGTGGCTTTGTTGGAGTAGATGTGGCCTTGTTGGAGGAAGTGTGCTACTGTGGGGGCAGGCTTTGAGATCTCATATATACTCAAGCTATGCCCAGTATACAGTCTCTCCCTGCTGCTCCTTCTCCAGCACCATTTCTGCCCGTATGCCACCATGTTCCTGCCATAGTGATAATGCACTAAACCTTTGGATTGTAAGCTAGCCCAATTAAACATCCTTTAGAAGAATCGCCATGGTCATGTCATCTCTTCACAGCAATAAATCCCTGAGGCACAGACTTTTCATAGAAATACAGCATGAATGAGAATATAATGGGTATAAATCTACCTGATTTTCTCATGGGATAGAAGTATGTGTTTCTTCTCGTTTCTTACTGCATTGTTGTTTACTCATCACTAATCTGATAAGAAATATTATAGTGCTTTATCTATAAATTACTTTTTCGTCAGGCAGCGCTCAGTAATTTTCATCCTGTCATGGGTCTTCTCCAAATCTTTGATGAGTCCCAGCAAAGCTAAGCTAGTATTTAAGGTATAGTCTCAAGAGTAGTGAGGTATGTGGTGCTCAAGCTTCTCTCACACGGCTGCCTTCTGTTTTGCCATCTCATCATGTTTATTTCTATGTTGTGATTGACTTTTCTTAATTGCATTTTTTACTCTTTAATGTAGTTTCCTCAGCCACACCACCCCTAGTTCTAATCATTCTATGTATTCTCTTATGATATCAGAATTAATGATTTTCTAGTGACTTTGTTTCTGTTCTTCTCTCATTCTTCTTTTGGTATCCTTTTCACACATTTTCTCCTCTTTCAAATTATTACTATTACTTTAGATATATGATTCTATAGGGAATACTAATCTCTCATCATGATATATCTCATTTCAATTGCAAGTTGTAATGACACTGGCATCATTTATATATCTAAACCCATCAAAATTCTTGCAAAACATACCTATGTCTATGGTTTCTACTGACCTTTTGCAAGCTTCCCCTGAGGTTAGCTGTTATTTATCCCCAAAGAGCAAGTTAGCAACAGTGGCAATCTATGCAAAAAAGTATGCCTCAGAAACTTTCCAAAATGAGTATTCAAGTTAGTCAAGCTAGGTCTCTAAGTCAGCAAGAAGTAACCCCAAATTCCCAAAAGGATAGGATGACCTCTAAAGGAATCACCACTGGTTCGTGCAATAGCAGGCATAGTATGCATAATACACACTACAGAGTAGCTGATTCACATTTCTGACAAGTTCACAAGATCAAGATCCCAGTAAAATGTTTGACAGGGCTTTATAGTAGTAGCCCTGTGAACTATGTCTGAAGAAGAGTATGAATAGGATGATGCTGTGGTTGTATGCCTATATGGGGTGAAGGAAATATTTGTGTAAAGGGCTGAGTAATAAATATGCTAGATTTTGTGGAATGAACTCCCCAGGTCTGCCACTGTGGCATGAGAGCTGCCACAGACAATGTGAAATGAACATGTATAAGGCAACAGTAAACTGACCTCAGTGTATGGGTCATAATTTGTTAATTCTTGTCGTAAGTCGTATAACACCAGGGATTTGTACTGTTTCATGGAAATTTAGCTACTCATACAGTATTAAAATTCAAAACTCTGATCTGCAACTGCAATTCCTTTTTTTAAAGTTACTAGAATCTATTACACTGTGTTAGTGTCCTCTCCTTAGAGAGATGGGAAAAACATTGAGTCATTTTACTACAGAAATCAATGCAGATTAAGACATAATCTACACATAGGCGAGCCCATAAAAACATAAGAAAACATTAACAGTTAATTGGAAATTAATACTGAGATACTAAATGAAGTTCTTAGATTGAAACAACTACATCACACTTGAATTGTTAATATGGCAATTAGTTTGGCTGCCTACAAAGTACTTGTTAATAAATACTTTATAAAGACTTCTGTTAAGTGAGATCACAGCAAGTTTATAAAATGCAAATTTATATGGTCTTGAAACTTGTATGGAGTTTTCCTTCTTTTTGGAAGCTCTAGTCATGGGGGCTTCTTGAAAGTATTCATATTGCAACTAAATTTTAAATATAGTCACCATTCTGAAACTAAAGTTCAATAGTGAGTCTCAAGGTGTGGTCTGAGGACTAGCAATATCAGCCTCACCAGGGAATGTTCATGTTAACTTTCAGCCTATTTTAGCCAGACTTGTTAACACTGAATTATGGATCCTGGATACCGTGTTTTAAAAGTATCTTCAGTTGATGAATGGTAGCTGTGCACACCTTTAATCCCAACACTTGAGTAGGCAGAGGCAGGCAGATCTCCGAATTTGAGGCCAGCCTGATCTACAGCTCAAGTTTGAGAACTACAAATTTAAGGCACTGATGTATAAACAAATAAGATTTAGCTGGGTGTATCTCAGATGCTATACATGGAGTGATGGATTCTACCCTGTTTGCCCATTGAGATCCCTTTGGGTGCTTTGTAAATATTTACATCTGCGCCTCACCTCAGAGGCAACTATCTAATTGATCTAGGTTGTGACTTACACTTTGAGGTGCCAAGAAGATTTCTGAGTTGATCTAACATGCAGGTGTATACAGTAAACACAACAGTCAAGGAAGTCACAGTTCAATCCAAACACAGTGGAACACTATATTTGATGATATAAGAATGGCTATCGTATCTGTCATTTTCTCTCATGTTAAACTAGGCTCTGTTTCAGTTGGAAAAGTATATGATTGCTGTATTTATCTTGGGGAAAATTCTAGAGTTGTAATGGCATCAGCTTAGAAGTATATCATTATGATACTAAAAGTGGCATAGTTGTATAGATACTTTCATTCTTGTTTTAAGTTTGTTAAATGAAATGTCTTTTGTCTTAAACACCGCACACACACACACACACACACACACACACACACACACACACACACCCCACATGTGCTGGATATCCAGTCTATAGTGCTATACACACTTTGACTTTTATATTAGTCCAATGAAAGGGGAAATGATCTAGTTCTACACGTTGTAAAATGAGGGTAAAGAAACAAAACTGAGAACAAGGAACAACACCAAACCATGGCCAAAGAACATATAAAGACAGCAAATATAAAACACCTAAGAATGGTGAAAATGGTGATTTGATGTAGGATACAGATGCTGTTTCCAGATTAGAAACTACTCATTGAACAAACAAAGCTGAAAGAGTAAATTTAGTAGCTAACACAAGAAGAGTAAGAAATACAAACCAAAGAAAACCAAATAAATTTGTTAATTCAAATGAGAAGATAGAAACACATGAAAATGCAGATAATGTTCGGATATTTAGTTTGAATATTAGAAAAATAGACAAACCACTAACTCATCTATGAAAACAGTATGATGAATCAAAGTCAGGATGGATCAAAGCTGGGCATGGTGGTTGATCTAGCCTTTAGCTCTAACACCTATGAGGTGGAAACAATCATAAAGAGGTCAAGGCCACCCTTGGCTACATAGCAAGTTCAAGCCCATCCTGGACTACAGAAGACCCTGTCTCAAAAATCAAAACAAATCAAAAAGTACAGAATTATAAAATATTATACATACATTCTAATCATTTTTAAGAGCTTGAATAAAATGGAGAGATCGATATTTTAAAAATAGATAAAAGGTAGTAAATGATTGAAATTAGACAAACAATGGAAGAAATTGGGGGGGGGGATGTGTATTTCTTTTTACAGGTGCATTCTTCAAACCATTAAGTTTCAGACATTTCTAAGCTATTGAGAGTGTTCCAGAAAATAGAGGGAAAAGGAACTTTTGAAAAACAAAGCCAGAAGCTAGAGTAATGCTGAGAAGCACATCTGACAGTCAAAAATATTTTCACAAACTGGTGAGAAAAAAGGAAGAGGGAGAGAGAAGGAAAAAGAAGAGAAAAAAGAAGAAGGAGGGGGGGAAGGAGATGAAGAGAAACTGGCGACTTCACAGGGACTTCACAATATCTATCCCAGGAAAATGAAAGCATTGGTTCATGCTGAGGACAGCAAAAGTCCTTGAGCCTTCGGGAGCTCTCCATTATTCAGGGATGAATGGCCTTAGGGAGGTAAGTACTTTCATGATTCTGAATCACAGTTGAATATACAAATATCATTTTAATTGGGAGAAAGCAAAATACATCTAATGTATTCAATGAAAGAAAGCATGCACTCAATTAAAAACTGTAACTTAAAGATACAAAAGAGAGTTAGACAGGAGATATCCTATAGGATTGAATAATGATACTCAAAAATTCCCTGAGTAATCAAACAAAAATCCCAGATGAGGATACGTCCTTATGTTGGTCAGGGAGGTCCCAGAAGCCTCCATCCTAAACAATACAGGCTCTTATTCCCTTGTTACTCACCAAAGCTGTTTGATGAGACCCACTCTGAAGATAGTATATATCTTGGTTGCAAGATATGGAGAAATCAAGCTGAGACTGAAGTGGGCGCTTTCTCCTTGTTGGCTGTAAGTATGGGAAGAAGATGAGTAAGTTGCTGGGGGAGAAAGAGTATCAGTGATTTTCATCATCTGTGCACCCTGGGAACTATAATACAAATGTGCCAGGCAAGGTGTGTCCAGGCATTCAATGTTATAAGTGTAACCAACAACTCTCTGGATTTGAGACATGTTCCATAAGAGGGAATGCATGCCTGGTATTGTGATTCCTGCCAAAAATTCTTATCTGAGGAGGTCTTAGACCCTAGAGGTGAACTTAGTAATGTTGTTTAGCTAAATTGACATGGCACCAAGCTGCCTTCTAAATATTTATGTTTATACTCACAGACAAATGCCATTCTCAGCCTTGACCAGAGGAGTGTCTCTTTTCCATGAACAACAGGGAATGTAGAAACTCTTGATTGCTCAAGGTGCTGAGACTAAGTGGTGGTTGGGTGCTCAGCCCTGAACAGGACATTCATGCCACCCTTTTTAAGGCTCAGGTAACATCACCAGAAAGTAGGCTAGAAAAATTTGTGAGATCCAGAAAATGTGGAGAAAGGCTGTGAGATGCCATGTTCTGGGCATGACATAGCCAATGCAGTCATGCCCTCACAGCATCTGTGGTTATTTACAAAAGACCGGGCCAATCAACCATGTACCAGGGAGGGGCTCATACAGCCCAACCCCTCCCTACTTGAGCTATTCATGTATTCTGGGGGAGGGGCAGTCATTGCCTTAAGTTGTGTACTCACTGAGGAGTCCACCAGTCTCCCATGGATATTTCCAATTGCATAGTCACATATGTGGTCCTGGTGAAACTCAATAGGCCTCAAAACAAAACAAAAAGACAAGAATGTGGGAAAGAGACTTGGAGGGGAAGAGTAAAAGGGGAAGGAGGCAGAAGAGAGCAGGCAGTGGTTACAGTAATTAGAATGCTATATGAATTAGAGTGCTGTATGAAGTTAATGAAGAACAAATTAAATTTTTTCAAAAGATTAAAATGTAAAAAATATAGCACATACTCATACTCACGTATCACTTTCTTTTCATTATAAAACTTTGTCTAAACATTAGTATTAATCCATCGCAAGGATCAAAAACTATTAGGCCTCAGTTGCAGTGGCACACAGGACACTGTGATGGTTTCCTTTTCAAAATCTGAGCTGCTGGACTTGGCCTTTCCACTAGTTTTGGGATAACAATATATTTGGAGGGGAGTGTAAGCAGTCAAGTGCTGTGCCTACATTTTTTATTTGGTTAAACTCTAGTTTAATTCTTTTCTCTAATCAAAATGCATGTTGCTGGAAGAGATTCAGCTTTCTTTGAACATCAGCCCGAAGCTTTGGATCAATAGCCCTTTGCTATCTGGGTAATACTCCTTTGTCACAAACATGTAAGCCACATCAACTATTCCTGGCTTTCAGATCTTGTAGTCTTTCCTAAAATAATCTGATTTATACTTGCTTATGATTGCATGTAGTGATAGTCCACAAAAATATATTTGTACAATAACTTATATTTTTACAATCCAACAGGAGAGTAGCGTTTTTTTAAAAAAATTTAAAATGACAAAATACTTAATGCTCAAATCGTTTTTCGCAACAACATTTGCCAAAGAAAGAAACTTGGTGAAACAATTGATTCTAAGATTGGGGCAGGAACTACATAGGACAAGACTAGAGCATCTTGTGATATCAGGAGAGAGAGAGAGAGAGAGAGAGAGAGAGAGAGAGAGAGAGAGAGAGAGAGATAGAGATAGCAAAGTGCTTGAAACCAAAGAAATTAAACTAAATCCTCACAAAGACAGGGTACAGGACATACAGAGTAAATTTCAGGATCTCTCAATAAAAACCTGAAGTTTTGGGGCAATAAAATAAATTTCTATGGAATTATCATCCAGTGTATAAAATATTCATAAGGGCACATCAATGTAAATAAAATGATTGAATCATTAATCAGCTTACTAGAGAAGTGTCAATTCTCAAATAATTTATGCAAGCACTCTTCCTTCAAGTTGATGATATATAACTCCTCACTGTGTGCTTATATGACCTGCACATCATGATTTCCTCCCAAAGAACATAGTTCAGAAAGGAGAGGAGGGAATGATCAACTTCACAGTGCAAATACATGACAAATACTACCTCAGGGGACCAAGGCTAGCCTCAACCATATATGTCATGTTGATAACCTGTACCTTTGATATAATAAGATAAAATGATAATTTATCTCTGCAGAAGTTCTCTCCAAAATTCATAATGAGTTAGGACATATTACAAAATAGTTCACCAATCCCCCTTAAAAATGTTGAGATCATGGGCCAGGGAGGTGTATGAGCAGGGAAAGGCACTTGCTGGGGAAGCCTGACAAGCTGAGTTTCATCATTGGAACCCATATTGCTCTCTGACCTCCATATGTGTGCCATGGTATGTATGAACACCCCCACATCATACATACAATAGCAACAACAATAATTTCAAAAACTTGAAAATCCTGTGAATATCACCCAGAACAAAGAATGTGTGAAAAACTATTACAGTTTAGTAGAATTTAAGACAATATAACACCTTAAATATTATGTGAGAACATGGCTGGGATTCTAAAGGGAAAAAAACATTAAGGGAAAATTAAGAAAATGAACAGAATGCAGATTTTAGTTAATAATAATGTATCTATATAATGTAATATATAATTCATCCACTAAATATCATACTAATAGATTGTGACAATTATTTGTGTTACATTCACAACTTTCTTGTAAAGATAAATTTTAAAATAAAAGGTTTGTTAAGAAAGACAAAGAAGTAAACATCGGTTCAAGTTTCAAAACAAGTAACTTGATAAAGATTGATAGATTCCTCCAGCACATGTATAAATTCCAATATTCAAAGAACAACAGCTTAGAATTTAAGCTCTTTTCCAATATAACTTTAGCAGGAATGTTCAGAAATAAAATCTAAGAGTGCCTACTGCAAATTAAAGTTAATTGATTTATAGCAGTAGTTATTATGTTCAATTGTAAACTCTAACTGAATGATATTTATTTTTATTGCCTTTAATTCTATGACTTCAAAAGCAAAAATAAATCTTATTCTCTCTTCAGCACCTAGAAACATAAGTGAAGTATGTAGTTAAATGAATTAATGGAATTAATTCATCAATTGCTGAATGGGACTGCCTGGCTCCAAAAACCAGAATAATTATATAATAGAAAGAACACACACACACACACACACACACACACACCTGTCTCTTATACACATCTAGATGTGTATAAGAGACAGACTTATAGGTCTGGGTTTTTTTTGGGGGGGTGATGAAGTGTTCGACACTAAATTGATTATCATAGAATTATTTTTGAATAAGTTATTATGCTCAACAAAATGATAGTTTTAAAAATTTGTTTTCTAGAGACATTTACAATACATGCTTAAATCAAATAGCAATTTGCAAAATTCCAAAAAAGTCTTCAACTTCTTTAAGAACTGTTTGGAGAACAGCCAAGAAGTATTGGCCATAGATGCTACAGAAACCGTAGTTTCTGGAATGATTGTTCTAAGTGAAGGGTTGAAGAGAAGTTTAAAATTTTATGGTATAACTGAGAGCTAAAATACCAAGGAAGGTGCTATTCTTTCCTTACAAATCTTCCTAAATAACATTTCCTAGTCTACCTTCAGTTCTCCCTGGTATTCATTTCAGATGCAGAGGATCCATCTCAACACTTCCTTCTCCATATTTTAACAGCAGACTTGAGGCCAAAGCATCTTAGGAGTTTGCCCACTTCTAAAGTTGGCTGTTCTCTTTGTCCAAGACAACACTCTCCTCTAATGAATTTCCTGTTATTGACTTTTGTCTCTTTTAGTTCATTGCCATATAGAAGCCAAAAGAGATTATTAAAATAAATGTAGATTTCATAATGTCATTCTAAATGACATTTTTTCATCCTTCGTATATAGGCTAAAATATTTATGAAGCATCTACCCCTTCCCCCACTCCCTACATAAACACACTGACACAGTGGCCAGACTTGTTCTCAGGACCCAAGCATTCATCTCCCTGTTAGATGGTGCTGGCTTATGGGTGTCTTTTACCATAAATTGCCCCAGTTATGTGCAACTGGAACCTAAAAACTGGTCAAAAGTGGGATATATTAAGGCTTGACTTTTTGCCTCAATTTAGACAATACCGAAGGATTATCCTAGCTGTCCACATTGCATGTTAGGTCATCTCCGTGTGCAGCTATATCGAAGGTAATAATCTCCACTCCATTCCTCTCCCCCTCCTTAAGTCCCTGCCATAACAACCTCCAGTAGTCCAATATAATCTCCATTTCAGAGGCTGTTTCCCATAAACGTGTCTGAAAATCCCTTTCCTCCCCACAGAATGCATCCTTTACCCATAGCTACAGCAACCTGGATTTCAGTTTTGTGTCTGTACCAGTTAGTGAAGCTGAACCTCATTACTTGACATGCTGACCTTTCTGTGAAATGATAAGATATTATAGAACAGACATTCTAAAATTTTAATATGCTTTTGAATCACATGGACCTTGCTGCAATGTGTATATGGGTTTTCCTGAGACACTGTACTTTGTACTGTGAATGTCAGCTCTTAGGTAATGTTGCCACTGGTATATGGAGCACACACACATGAGTATTTATGGTTGCTGAGATTCACTGTAGCTGCAGTAGTTTGATAGGCAGCAAGCACACAATTCTGGATTAAAGACTGTAGTTGCTTAGAATAGGTTTCAAGTCTTAGCTCTGGACCATGGGACCAGTTTCTCCATATACCAAACCAAGAAGAATTTGGAATTGTTGCAGGAATTGAAACATATAGCACAGGCAAATCATTTAGCACAGTGTCTGGAATATAAGCCTTGAGACCATGAAACCTATAACTCTGAACAGGCGTCCTATGTGGGAACATCTGCGTGTTAATTAGGAGTCAGGGACTTGATCCAGGGGGGGCGCTGTCAACAACATTACTTCTGAACTGTAAGCTCAGAGGTATAGAAAAGAAACCTAAGAGCAATGGAAACTTCCAGGAATTTATGAGGGTGGCTCCTAGCAATAGGGGATATGGAGCCTGAACCAGCCATCTCCTGTAACCAGGCAAGACTTCAGTGGAGAGATTAGGACACCAACCCAGCCACAAACCCTTCAACTTACTATTTGTTCTGCCTACAAGATGTGCTGGAGTAAAGATGGCTTGTGCAAGTGACCAACTAATGACTAGCCCAGCTGGAGATCCATGCCCTGAGCTCACTCCTGAGGGCCAGGACACAGAGACAGGATACCCAAGAGAATTAGGATAGAACAGGACTGGCAAGAAAAGTCAATGAAATGACTCCTAGTGATATTCTCCTATACTCATAGATTGGTGCCTAACCCAACTGTCATCAGAGAGGCTTCACCCAGGAACTGATAGAAACAGATGCAGAGACCCACAGCCAAACATTAGGCAGAATTCAGGGACTCCTACAGAAGAAGGGGAGGAAGGATTATAGGAGCCAGTGGAATCAAGGACACCACAAGAAAACCCACAGAATCAACTAACCTGGGCTCATAGGGGCTCACAGAGTCTGGACCAACAACCAGGGAGCCTGCGTGGGACTGACCTAGGCACTCTACATATATGTGACAGTTGTGTAGCTTGGTCTTCTTGTAGGACTCCTAACAGTGGGAGCACGGGCTATCTCTGATTCTGTTGTCTGCTTTTGGGACCCATTCTTCCTGCTGGATTGCCTCTTCCAGGCTTAATAGTCCCTCGACATGCCTAGTCTCACTGTAACTTGATATTCCATGGCTGGCTGATACCCATGGGAGGCTAGCCTGTATCTGAAGAGAAACAGAGGAGGAGGACTGGATGGGGGAGGGGTAG
>LZPO01057484.1:2240064-2273911 GCA_001675575.1 Neotoma lepida
GCCATGTTAGAAAGAGGAGAGGAACACAGATGCTTTTAACCCACTCATTCAGAGTGTTTCAATGAGTCAGGAACTCATCTGTAGACCCAAGAAGCAGATTGCACTTCCTAAATTCAAAAGAAATGGCCACTCTTTAGTTCATTAACAGGATAACAAGTTATCCTTAGAATTTACTCAGCAATCCCTCCCACGCCATTTCTTGTTTGTTTAGCATTTTTCCCAAGGTATATGAAATTCAAATTTAGCAGATTGAATTTGCTTTTGGTTGAGCTAGTCCTAGTTAAAATGCAAACATTCTTTGAATTTATTAAGTAAATGATTTTGTTTAATAAATAAAATGAATTTATTAAATAAGTTGTTTAATAAATAAAGTGAATTTATTAAGTAAATAATTAAATAAAGTAGTAAGTAAATGATTAAGTAAATTTATTAAGTAAATAACATTTATAAATCCTTTTTTAAAGATTTATTTGTTATGTATACACTATTGCCTTCATGACAGAAGAGGGCACCAGATTTCATTACAGATGGTTGTGAGCCACCATGTGGTTGCTAGGAATTGAACTCGGGACCTCTGGAAGAGCAGCCAGTGCTCTTAACCTCTGAGCTATCTCCTTTAATGAATCAGAGAAAATCAATTCTGGAACCACCTAAGGAGTTTGAAAGGCACCCAAGTACACCAGTCTTCACTTTTAACTGTACATTATAACTTTTACACACTCATTAACTCAGAATCTCTGTGGGCAAGATTGGTGTCCAAATTAGATTTCTCTGTTGCTATGATAAAACTCATGACCAAAAGCAACCTGGGGAGGAAAGGGTTTATTTGGCTCACAGGTTACAGTCCATCATTGAAAGCAGCCAAGGTAGGAACTCAGGGCAGGATCTTGAAGCAGAAACCAATGGAAGAATGCAGCTGTCTTATAGGGTTACTATGGCTGTGATGAAACACCATGACTAAAAGCAACTTGGGGAGGAAAGGGTTTATTCACTCACAGTCCCATATAACTATCCATCATCAAAAGCAGTGAGGGCAGGAACTCAGGAAGAGCAGGAACCTGGAGGCAGGAGCTGATGCAGAGGCCATGGAGGGGTGCTGCTTACTAGATTGCTCCTTGTGCCTTGCTCAACTTGCTTTCGTATATAACCCAGAACCACTAGCCCAGGGATAACACCTCTCCCAGTGGACTAAGCCTTCCCACATCAGTATTTAATCAAGAAAATGCCTCCGTAGACTTGCCTATAAACAGTGTGATGGAAGCATTTCCTCAACTGATGTCCCTCATTCCAGATGACTGTAGCTTGTATCAAATTGAAAACAAAACTAACCAGGACAATTAATGTCAATACAATTAAGCTACAGTGGTGACTTCAGTATGTAATTCATTGGAGACTTAAGTTTGACAAGGACTTTGTGGAGGCCTTGGCTATTTGAAAGAGCTGGAAGGCTGTGGAAACTAGAGGGTTAGAGTGGGATAAGGGTGGCATGGAGTGTGATTGAGAGTAGGGACAAAGGGAAATACAGAAGTGGGAGAGGTGTTTGGTAGGTGTGTCAGAGACAATTTATACCAAATGAACAAAAATATTCATCTTGGCAGTTCAGCATTGGCATTGTATTTGATGTAATGAGGTATCTTGTATGCTTATCTTAGATTTTTAATGTTCTGTAAATTCCCAGAGAACTTGCAAAGATTCAGATTCTAATTCAACAGGTTGGGAGTCAGTCCTCTTCTACCAGTGTCTGTTGCTATTGCTTTGCAGATGGTACACCGAGTAGCAATTATACAGTATACCAAAAGGGCCCAGAATGAACCACTGTGACACAAAACTCATGGTGATCAGAAGACATCATCTGAGTTCCTGAAATCTTTTAGTTGTCTGAAAGCAGCACTTCCAAAATGAATTCAAGTGTCACAGTGAACAACCAGGAACAATGAACTCATCAGGCTAAGCAGACATTATCGGCTATCATATTTCCCACCCATCTATTTTCTAAAAGTCTCATTCATATTTCCTAACGTTATTCATTTTGCTCTAAGAACTCATTTCTCTCACCTCCCCCTAATAAGATGGAGCAGAGAGGAGTAGAGTATAAGATGATATATTATCCCTCAACTCTAACATTTTTCTGTGAACTCTCATATACACAAATGAAATTTAAAAAATAATCTTTTCTCTTGCCAATCTGTCTAATGTCAGTTTAGTTTATAGCTTCCTCATTCAAATCCCTAAGAGAGTAGAAGAGGTTTTTTTTTTCCCTCTACAATAGTTAGTCAGCAAGGATGGAATGGTTGGGGTACCTCACATCTCTGCAAACTACAGCTGAGACTGTGGGCCTTCTAAATGAGCTGATTGTTGTGGAATATTAGTTTGTGATGTGTTATGTTCATTTATGCTGTGGAAAAGTTTTTAATGATACAAAGATGCAATGCTCTCTTTTATGTTGCATTTGTTTAACTCTGTAAAGCTGTGTTACTTTGCTTGTCTAAAATACCTGGCTGGTCTAATATAGAGCTGAATGGCCAATAGCAAGGCAGGAGAAAGGAAAGGAGGGGCTGGCAGCCAGAGAGAATAAATAGGAGAAATCTGGGAAGAGAGATTGAGAAACAAGAAAAGGAGAAAAAGAAGACATCAACAGCCAGCCATCCAGCTACACAGCAAGCCATGGAGTAAGAAGTAGAGGAAGGTATATAGAATAGAGAAAGATAAAAGCTCAGAGGTAAAAGGTAGATGGGATAATTTAAGAAAAGCTGGCTGAAAACAAGCCAAGCTAAGGCCAGGCACTCATAAGGAAGAATAAGTCTCTGTATATTTATTTGGGAGCTGAGTGACAGGCCCCTAAAGAGCAAAGATTAAAAAACAAAAACAAAAACAAAAACTACAGCTGATTGATTCATGCACACTTAAAAAATTCATGCTTCCAAAGCTCTGCTCTTAGTTGGATGACATGGGTGTGATTAGAGACTCTTGTTTTCTCTTCTTTCTAAAAATTGGTCATTATAAGAGATCCTGTAAGAACTAGTTCTTTGGGTATTATGAATCTTGGTATTCCTTCCCAGGGGTGCTCATTGCTTTCCTGTGTTGTGGAATAATCATTTTGTACACTGTGAAGATGTGTCTTTGCCAAAGTGCCTTCTGATAAAGACTTTTTAATAAAGAGCTGAATGGTAAATAGCTAGTCAGGAAGAGGTTAGGAGGACTTCCGGACAGAGAGAGAAGAGAGGAGATGAATCTAGGCATGGGAGAGACACCAGAGGAGATGGAGAGGAAGTAGGACATATACTAGGAGAGGTAAAAGCCACGAGCCACATGACAGTACATAGTTTAAAAGTAATGGGTTAATTTAAGTTATAAGAGCTAGTTAGAAACAAGCCTAAGCTAAGGCCAAGCTTTCATGAGTTGGGGGCTATCAGTCCAAGAAAGCCTGCTTCATTCCTGTTTGTTTGATTTTTGTATCCAGAGAGCTTGGATTATATCCAATAGGAGGAGTGTGCCTCTGGCTTTTGTGTCTGCTGGAATGGGAGGGAACAGGAGAAAAACAGTTTGCTAGGCCTGTGCCTACAGGGGACCAGATATCAGGTTGGTACACAAGACAGAAGCATGGGACTTACAGCTCATGGTGAATGTTAGTCAACTCTCAAGGAATTTGTTCAAAACCCAGATTTCCCAGGTAATGAAAATAACAAGGTCCTAAGAAGATAGGGCTCAGAGCAGGGCAGGAAACCTACCTAGCCCTGTGTCACTCAGGGTCACACAAGCCCGTCTCTGTCTCCTAGCCAGTGTCTCTGTGACACAATCAGGTAGCATAGAGGCCACATTAACTAAGATGGTTTCCCTGCTGTTCAGGGCTTACCAAGCCTTATCCAAGGATGTACAGTTTCCCTTGTACCTTCTAAGTCTGGTTTTGTCTGATAGGAATGAAGCCCTGTCCTTCAGACCCCCACTGGAGTACGTGCAATATTGATACAGCTCATACCCAAAGGACGATTGGACTCCATGACTTTCTCTTGAACTTACCCTCTTTCTCTTTCCCCTTCCACAAGCGTAACAGGGTGCCTCTCTTTCTTCATTGCCTAACTATCTATGACAATGAGGGTTTTGATTTTCTTTAGAAATGTCTTTGGATTAGAGGGCTACCTATGTCTTTGACAACTTCTTTGAGGGTATGTCTTGTTTCTGTTTTTATTTTGAAAGATTATTGATTTTGAATCACAGGCAAAAGACAAAATTACAAAAAATTTAGTTTAGGGATCTGGCTGGTTTCTATTTGTGATTCTAGAATCAGGTAACACCTCATTGTTGAAAATGAATGAATGTTCTGATTGAGCAGAAGAGTCTGGCTACTTCGGCAGAAAAGAGGCAGAAAAGTACGAGGTTAGAGCAGAGGTAACTTTTTTATTGCATTGGCTGAAGTCAACTGAGTTCTTTTTTAGAAAATTGAACCATTTCAAATTAAGTTTGATTAAGTGGCATTAGCACTGGTGCCTCTGGTTTGATATCCTTTGCTTGGGCATAGCACACAAGGCTCATCCAAAACGGTAGCTCCTAAAAACTTTGTTTCAAAACAAATAAGGAAACAAACAAAAAGGCTTATTATCTCTGAGTCACATTTCAGAATAAATACACCCTTAGCAGTCTTAAATATTTAGACTCTTGTTTTAAAAAGTTCAGTACTGCTAAGAGTATTTGCAAATATTTGAGCCAATTTCTTGAACACTTTGTCTAACAGAAATCAACTATTTTTCCATGCTGTTGCCTAATGTCTTCCTCCAATCTATGAATCAAATACTGAAATTCAATAAATACTCTGTTAATTAAAGATTGACCATGACTAGATAATGTAAGTCCTTACATTCCAATATCTGAATAAACATGTAACTCTCAATAAAATTTTCGAGTTTCACTTGTACCTTCAAAGCCATATTCCACTGTCAACTCATGTTTTCTAATTCAGTGATGTGGAGTCTCTGAGTGTTCATGTACACTGAGGCAGAAGCCCTGAATTTGAGAGAATGACCAGCAATGCAATGAACTTTTTTACTAGGTTATCTCATCCCACCTGGGAACAAATGACCCAGGCAGTAAAAAGAGATGAGTGGAGATTTGAAGTCAAGGACCAGACAGACTTCCATTGAAAGGAAAAGCCATTGTAGAAAGCCGAATTACCAAAAAGGTTAGCAGCAGAACTCCAGTTTGCCTAGCAAAATGGATACTCTGAATTAAACATTAACATCAAATTGATCCAGGGATGGTGATGTAATAGTCAAACAAATGAGCTTTACATAAATCGCACTCTTCCTTAGAACCTTGGCTTCCTAATGCCATGGGCATTTTAGTTCAATTTGTCCTCTCTCTGGATCAAAAGAACATTCCCTCCCTTTGTTAGGCAGCACAACAGAGGCTTTCGATTTCTCCAAGGGCCACTTCTAACAATAATCACAGGTTAGTGTCTCACACTTATGCATAGACCATGATCTGAATTTGAATTGGATTTCAATATAGTAGCACTTGGAATGCAAATAGAAAGGTAATTAGGGTGCTGCAAAAAGAATATAAAAGTATATGATTCTCTGAACATATATTAAAATTCTTTGGTTAGAAGGCCTTCCCTCCCCACCTTATTGGAGCCTTTGCAGAATAAGTTGTGCTAAGAAGAAAGGAAAAAGCTATTAGTTTTTTTAAAAAATATTTCAGTTCCTCTAATGTTCTGTCAAAATAGCATGCTGATAACGTACAAATCTTTGCAATTAAATGGAAGGATAAAAGCACTGCACACAGACTTACTCAGAAGAACTTTTTCCCTGTGTGAGTTATCTTACTTAGCCAATAAGGATGGACTACGATAACACCATTAAGATACTGAGCTGTGGGGTACCTGATAACATTTGGCCTTGCAATCTTCAAACATGTCAAGATATGGTTTATTATATCGCTCTTCATAGCTATTCGCTCCTTTGCTTCCTTGTTTGAGGACTATGCAGTTCTGTTCCACTGATTCTGGACTTTACTTCATATTTTATTGTAGCCAATGGAGTACAATGTAACACAATATAGACCATGTTTAAGCAAGAGGTTCGAATATGGTTGTTTGATTTCATCAGTATCAATGGGAGAAAACTTAACATTGCTAGCTGTCCAAGTTGAAGAGTTTCTTTCAGAGACATATATTCTATTAAAACTATAATCTTATTTTATGCCTAAGAAATGAATTTCAGGATAAGTCAGTATTACTTGGTAGGTAATCAGCATTGACATGGTCAGGAAGGAATGATAGAGGCACTTTTCTATTCTGTATAAGACACACGTATACTCCATGTTGTATAAAGGAATCTGTGTGTATATATTATTAATAGTATAGCAGTACACACTAGAGATGGTTGGTTTGCTCTAAGGTAACCCTCCATCCAGCCTAGATGATTCTGAAAGAATATGAGGTTGATACTAGTAGACACTAACTAGATTCAGCACTTCTAGAAATGCCTGAGCCCAAACATCCATGGAATGAAGGAGAGTACAAGGGATGATAACAAGATAAGTACAGGCATTGTATGTCTCAGAAATATTGTTGACCCTCTGACTAGAGGCAAAATTTGGCCTTCAGAATGATTGTCTTTGTCCTTGCCCCTACTTTTCATGAACACTTTCCTTATATAATATGCTGACAAGAATTGAGATGGAAGGCAGTTATTAGAGTGTTAGCATGTTGCCTTCATAGATTCCTGGCCCTCTGATAAAGTAAAAATTAAAGATTTAGTTTCTGGTTTTTTTTTTTTTTTTTTTTTTTTTTTTTTTTTTGGTTTTTCGAGACAGGGTTTCTCTGTGTAGCTTTGCGCCTTTCCTGGAACTCACTTGGTAGCCCGGGCTGGCCTCGAACTCACAGAGATCCGCCTGCCTCTGCCTCCCGAGTGCTGGGATTAAAGGCGTGTGCCACCACCACCCGGCTAGTTTGTTTCTTTTATGAACCTTTGTGCTGACAGTATTGCTGGGTAGCTAGGCAGACATTACCAGGGCTTGTAGGTGATTGATGACAGACTCCTTCCCCTGAGTCATCATCTTGATAACCAAGAACTGAAATTGTAGTTCTCTACTTGTTACTGGACACTGGCAGTCTTACTTCTTCCTGTCTCTGCTAAAACACATTGGGAGACAGAGACCGGAAGAGGAGATAGTTTTATTTAAGTCCAAGCTTTGTAAAATGGAATGGGGACTGTCCATCACAAAGAAAAGCATTTTTCATTTTCCACCAGAGAAAGGGCTCAAGGATATTTTTTTGGGGGTGGGGTGGACAATGGATGGAAGATTCTACCTGCCTAGCACAGTTCCTTGTCCACAATCACGTTCTTGAACCAGCAGCTCTGTATTGCTGAAGGCTTTCTCTGGAAAAATCAGCTTCTGGTCCCATTTTGTATGACTCTGTTATCAGAGCAAATGTGCAAATGAAAAATTGTGACAGGTAAATAAAGGAACTATCGTAATTGCCCCTCCTTATAATTTGAAAGAACATGTAGAAGGAGAAATGAATCACAATTGCTCCACCATAAAATGTAAAATACCTTATAAAAGGATAGCTGCAAATTAGACACAGAGAGGAAAGTAGAGGTGACAGGGCTTTGTTGAGGTTCATCAAGGGAAGGTTACTTCTTCTTGGTAAACTTGGCTTTCTTTATCTGAGGCAGGGTCATATGTAGCCCAGGATAGCTTCAAATTCACTATGTAGCTGAAAGCATGACTATTTTTCATATTTTCACTTTTCTGATTTATAACTTTGACTTAGGGTAGAGACATGACAGAATTGTCTGGAAGGTCAAAAGATTTCTTTCTAGTCAAGACTGTTAAAGAATAGAGACATGTCATGGCCTTCTCCTATAAGAGTCAATCAAAGTAGGCCTGTCAATCATCTAGATAGGCATAATAGGTATGAAGCAAACCTAGGGTTGATTAAGTGAAGAGTAAAGAATTTATTAAGAAATAAGTATGTCTTTGAGATATGCATAAGGAAAAGACAGTATATATATCCAAGAACAATGGGTGGGTATGAACTTCTCAAAAGAGTTGAGATCTTGTATAGTTCACTTCATTTTATGGGCAGGGAGGATTATGCATGAGCTAAGGGCATGGGAGGTGAGGAATTCAAGGGATGGCTAGAGATTTTCCTGGAATAGAGTTTATTTCCTGTAAACAGAGGCAAAGCCTTTCTATACTGACTGCCCAGTCTCAAATAAACACACAAAAGCTTATATTAATTATAAATGCTTGACTGATGGCTCAGACTTATTACTAACTAGCTCTTACATTTAAATTAACTCATTTCTATTAATCTATGTATTGCCACTTTGCTTTACTGATCCTCTGGCATCTTGGTTCTTGGGTGGCTGGCTTGTGTCTCCCTGACTCTGCCCCTGTTCCTCCAAGTCCTCAGTTTGATTGTTCCATCCAACTTTATTCTGCCTTGCTGTAGGCCAAAACATCTTTATTATCAACCAATGAGAGCAACACACATTCACAGCATACAGAAGGACCATCTCAAAGCAATTCCCTTTTTATGTCCCAATATGGGGCCTTCCAGATATGCTCTGGCAGTAGATACATGATGGAAATGGGCAATTTTGCAAGGCTAATGATATGGAGATGGCATTATAATTTTGTTACTTTTATTACAATGTTCATATGTAAATTTATGTATGGTTTACTGTTTTTGTTTTAAAGACAGAATACACTCTTCAATGATTGTACCTTTTTGAAGACTGAAGTCTATAAAGTAGGAGTGATAGTATTTTTTACCTTATAGGGATTTGGGGATGCTGAGCAAGCTTATTCACTAAAGTCCTTATAAGAATTCCTGGCTCCTAAGAAGCATTTTGTGGGTCAAATTTGTTTATATTTTATGCATGGATATACTAGATAAAATATAATAAAATAATGTAAATTAAAACTGTAAGTCTATTGGAATGGTTTTCCTAGAGGTTGGCCCTCTCTAACTATAGACAAAAATGATCCTCTTAAGTTTGCCTCAACAGCTGACTGAAGTGAAAAGAGAGGTGGGATGGTTATTTGTCGAGGACCAGCCTGACCTCTTGAATAATCCTTGAAGGGAGGAGTGAGTATTAAGAATAATAGATGTGAAAATTAGAGACATAAAGAATAACACCCAGTGTAATCGACATAAAAGAAAAAGATAAAGACACAGAATAGCATCGGGAGGGCCCTGGGTCAATACCACAGTCTCCTCGAGTTTATTCTTAATGGGATTTTTATACACCAACAAGGGAAGAGGCAAAAGACCTCTCCCTTTCAAGGTCAAGGTACAAACAAGTGTAGACCCTTCCTTAATTTTCAAAACACCTAGTAACCACACCTTATGGCAAAGCATCTTGTAATTAGGCCTTGAAGTAAAAGATACTTGGTAACCACACCTTCGGCCACAACATCCTATTATGCAGCCTTGCGGAACAAAGCAAGCTCGGATTCTCTGACCCTGAGTCAAGATGGAATAAGACCTCACTGTAGAGTCTCTGTGGGCCTCCACAGTTATTCTTGGTTGTCAACTTGACTACATTGACCACTTTCTCTATGAAAAAAAACACTTTGTCCTTACTGGAGTAGATATTTCTTCTCTTTATAGATTTGCCTTTCCTATAATAATGCTTCTGCCAAAACCACCATCCATGGACTTACAGAATGCCTTATTCACCAACATGGTATTCTGCACAATATTGCTTCTGAGTAGGGAACTCATTTCACTGCCAGAGAAATGCAACAGTGGGCCCATGATCATGGAATCCACTGGTCTCAACCATGTTCCTCACCATCCTGAAGCAGCTGGCCTGATAGAAAGATGGAATGGCCTTTTTGAAGACACAGTTACAGTATCAATTAGGTGGCAGTAGCATGGAGGGCTAGGGTAGGGTTCTTCAGAAGGCAGTATATGCTTTGAATCAGTATCTAATATATGGTACTGTTTCTCCCATAGCCAGGATCCATGGGTCCAGGAATCAAGGATGGAAAAGGGAATAGTTCCACACACTATCACCCCCAGTGACCCACTAGGAAAGTTTTTGCCTCCTGTTCCTGCAACCCTAAGTTCTGCTGGCCTAGAAGTTTTGGTTCCAGAGCAAGGAGCTCCTGCCAGGAGCTACAACAAGCATTCCATTGAACTGGAAGCTCAGACTTCCCTCGGGTCATTTTGGGCTTCTAATGTCCTTAAATCAACAGGCTAAGAAAGGAAAAACAGTGTTAGGAGGGGTGATAGATCCAGATCACCATGGGGAAATTAGATTGTTTCTTCACACTGGAGGTAAGAAAGATTATGTCTGGAGTACAAGAGATCCTTTAGGGTGTCTTTTGGTGCTACCATGCCCTGTGATTAAGATCAGTGGGAAACTACAACAGCCTAATCCAGGCAGGATGACAAAGGGCAACAAAGGATCCAACAGGAATGAGGGTACGGGTCACTCCTCTAGGAAAAGAGCCAAGAGCTGCTGAGGTGCTTGCCAAGGGTAGAGGAAATACAGAATGGGTAGTAGAAGAAGGTAGTTATAAATACTAGCTAAGGCCATGTGACCAGTTGCAGGAAGGAGTATTTCTGTTATATTTTGTTAAGAATGCATTGTACAGTTATTTGTGTTTTCTTTCAAGTTCTTTATCATGTGTTGTAACATCAATTAAGAGAATGTTAGCATATTTATGTTTGTGACACTAAAAGAATGTCCTCCAAGTGACATTGCCACCTATTCTAAATTTATAATGTATTTGCAGTTGTATGAAGGACAGTTATATTATCTTTAGATGTTATTATGACCTCATTATTGTTTTCTTTTTTTTTCTTTTTTTTGTTATTGTTTTCATTTGGAAATTAATTATAACATAAGAAGATATGATTGTGTGTCAAGTTGACTTGTGATTGTTATTCTTGGTTGTCATCTTCACTACATCTTGAATTAACTACAATCCAGAAATGGAGGGCACACACCTGTGAGAACTTTTGCTTGGTTTGAAGTGGGTGAATCCACTTCTAGTCTGGACTTTTCAGGTAGGGAGAAACAGGCCTTTGATCTTGAGGTAGGAAGACACACCTTCTGCTGGAAGCCTATATAAGGACATGGAAGAAGGAAGCTTTTGCTCTTTGCCTGCTTGCTCTCACTTTGCTAGTACATCCATTCCTTCACTGGCATTGGATCCTACTTCTCTGGGATTCTAGTTTATACTAAAGACCAGCTGAGATATCTAGCGTCCTTATCGAGGAACTACTGGATTCTTGGACTTTCCATCCATAGCCTGCCATTTTTGCATTAGCTGGATCACAGTCTGTAAGTCATTCTAACAAATTTCATATATATACATATGTGTGTATATATATGTATATATATGTATATATATACATATATTATATATATATATATAAATTCTATAAGTCCTGTTTCTCTAGAGAACCCTGACAAATAACGAGGATAAAATATTTTATAGGTGTCAGAGAAAACTACACTGCAGCAATTACTTGATCAGTGTGTGCCTGAATATATGCATGTGTGCTTATTTGTGTGTGTGTGTGTGTGTGTGTGTGTGTGTGTGACATAAACTTAGATTCATCTCCATTTCTCCTCCCATCATAAAAGAAACAGGCATTCAAAATATAGAAAAGTGACAGATGGAATGAGAGATGGGGGCTGGTGATCCCCTTTGGTCAAAGACAAATCTCTCAATTCCTCTTTCCTCATTTATTCCTCCCACTAATGATACTCAAACAGAGCTCATATGTCTGCCACTTTCTGCTAACCACTGTTCATATTAATATATTACATGTTGGATTCTATATTTGTATTCACAGAGCTGTAGATATAGCATCTACTGAGCTTTCCAAAATATCTTCTCAAACCCTTATACACCCATACCAAGAGATTTTATGATAACTTGAGTTATACAGTATCCCAACATTGAAGGTATTAGAACACAAAGAGCCTTCCCTTAGATTTTTCTTTTCTCCATTAGGACATAGTTGCTCTTGAAGCAATGTGGAGAAAGAGTGTCACGAAAGACATTACTGAGGGAAATAACTGTCTGTTGTCACAGAGTGTATTAGTTGAGAATTCCTTAAATAGCACAAAGTTTATCTCATTCATGAGTGTGGCCAGTTGGCAGAACACACACATTACTTGAAGACAATGGAGGAAAGTGAACAACGGATTGGAAGGGGCTAATAACCTCAGGGAAATTCACCCAAAGGCACTATGGTGCGGAGGAAAGGTCAGTTGACAAAGTGCTCGACTGGCATGCAGAAAGCTCTGGGTTCAATCCCCAGCACCACATAAAATGGGTATGCTGGCACACACCTGTAATCTCAGCACTCTGTAGATGGAGGTTAGAGGATCAAAAGTTCAAGGCCATCCTCAGCTACATAATGGATTGGAGCTAGCTTCAGTTACATTAGACCTAGTCTCAAAACAAAACAAAAAATGATAGTATAAAGACATGATGAGATTTTCAGTGTACCATGAAGTACTGGAAAAATAATTTAACTTTGTATAGAAGAGCAAAGTAGTTACAAATATGCAACTTCCATGTTAGGGATGAAAACTGTAAACACAGAATTCTTGACAAGTACAAAGAAGAACATGTATTCTTTTTCTTACTTTTGTTTAAAAGTAGACACACATGTACATACACTTTATGCTTTATATATATATACTTTATACACAGACATTGAATATACATGTATATAAGGACTTTTTTAAATTTTGTGTTTGTGGTATGTGTGTGTGTGTATGCCACATGTGTGTGGGTTCCCACGTAGGTCTGAGGTATCATATACCTTGCAACTGCATTTTCAGGTAGATGTGAGCTGCCCACTGGGTGTTGGGAAGTGCGCTAGGGTCCTCTGCAAGAGCAGTAGCCTCTTAACTGCTAAGAAATCTCTTCAGTCCCCTACATGTTCTTTTTTCACATCAAACTTTTTCTATAGATGGGCAAAGAGTACTATTTCCAGCTTTGTTGCTCATATAGTTGCTAATACAACTATTTACTTTGTTATTGTAATAGGAAAGTAGCAACAGATAATATGAAATGGGAGAACATGAATGTATTTTGATCCAAATTTACTCACAAAAATGAAGTGCTTGGTGAGGCTTATAGGCAATGAATTGTCAACGCCTGCTTTAATTTCCACCCTTTTGCTGTATTGCTTGCCTCTCTTATCTTGTTTTCCTCCTCACATACCTATCCACTGCGTTGAATTCTGGCCTGACTCACAACTCATGCTAACGGGGACACATTTTCATCCATTCAAGTACTGATCTGAATGAACAAATTTGATCTTTTTACATGTCATCCATGTCTTACTCATTCTTAAGATGCAGCCCAAATGTTATTTCCTTTTTATAGTGGTCTTATACATGCCATATAGAATTTATTGTTTTATTCATTCACTGCAACATTACTTTATCTTTGGTCCTCAAAATCTTTACATCTGTCTCTGTATTTTATACTTGGTCAGACTATCAGACTATTTTATATCATTTTCTCAGATTTGATGATTACCACTTTAGTAGCTTTGTGAAAACAACTTGGTTCAGTGCTGGCTAGTTTCATGTCAACTTGAAACAAACTACAGTCATCTGAGAGAAGGGAACCTCAAATAAGAAAATGTCTCTGTAAGATCTAGCTGTAGGAAAGCTTATAGGGCATTTTATTAATTAGTGATTGATGGAGGAGGCCCATTGTGGGTGGTGCCACCCAAGGCTGGTAATCTTGGGTTCAATAAGAAAGCAGGCTGGGCATCCCACTAAGCACCACTCCTCCATGGCCGCTGCATCAACTCCTGCCTCCAGGTTTCTGCCTTGTTTGAGTTCCTGTTCAGTGACGAACAGTAACAAAAAAGCATAAGCCTACACAGAAATAGAAACCCTAAAACACCTTCCTTCATCCTGACATATGACTGGTATGAAGTCTGGATTTTGGAGCCAACAACTTTGGTTGAATCACTGTTGTCCTAATGAATGCTGCTCATACTCTTTGTGCTTCAATTTTCTAAACTATAAAATGAAAACAACAAAAACAGTGCCTACTTAGTACGATTACTGGAAAGATAAAATGAAATGATATCTATCATGTTCTTAGACTGGTGCCTGGAATATAGTAAACACTACGTAAGTGATTAGTAAAATAAATATTTAAACAAATGCCTGGACAGCTGAAGCCAAACAGGAGTCTAGCCTTTCAAGTAGTAAATGTGTTATTATGTAAATATGGCCTTGTGAATAGGCTTTCCTGTCTATATTTTCCAACTTGTGGCTGTTGTTCAACTGTTCCCTGCAGATCTAACTCTACATATGGTGCTAAGACCAGATGCCATTCCTTTTTGTCAAGATTTGACAGACAAATGTCACATGAGGAAAATAGTCTCTTAATTGAGTATACAGTAATAATAAACACATACAATAAAAGAAAACAGTTCTAGAGCTAGGGGGCTAGCTTCATCAGTTTGATGACCTGATGCCAGATCCCAATAACTCATGGAAAATCAAATACAGCACAGCTCATGACTTCTATATTGGATTACAAATCTGAAGTCAGAAGTATGCCATGAAGTCTGAAAGTAAAAGTTGAGCAAAACATACTTACGGAATATTTAGGGAACTATTCAGAGCCTTTAAAGCTTCCTTTAACAAAGTTTATTGTTAGAAAGTCAAAATATAGCACATACGTCATATCCCCTCAAATTGGTTTATAGACTTGATAGAAACACAATGAAAGACCTGATAGACCTTTTTCTATTTGAAAATTTTGTATAGAACAGTAATGAGAGACCGTAACCTATAAAATCAATAAGAGCAACAGGAAAGGCTTGTAGATGTTGCTGTGCAGCAAAACTGAAGGGAAAATAATGTGAATGAATTAATAATACACAATTAAATTTTTGTTAAGTGAAACAAGTAGCTTTGGAAACAAGGTAGAGGAATTGGATCACTCAATAAAGGTGAACATATTTGTATTATTTACTTATTTGTTTATAAATTATTTTTATTTTATGTGTGAGTAAAGAATGAGTGAATGATCTAGTAGTGTGTGAAGGAATGTAGCAGGGTAGAGAGAAGAAATGTGTATAGAAGAGAGATTTGCAGCTATATAAAAAAGAGATGTAACTGTATATAGAAATATATGGCAGTGTAGGAAATGTGGTAGCATGGTGAAAGAGCTATGTAAATAGATTGTAGCTGTGGCTGTATGGAGATTTGTAATTGTATGGAAACAAGGAAAATGAAGCTGTATGGAAAAGAGATGTAACTGTACAAGGGGTATGTGGCTGTGCGGAGAATGTATAGAGAGTGTACCAATGTGGAATGTAACTGTGGCAAAAGAGAGATTTTCAGAAAGGATTTTTTCAAGATGAAGTGAAAAAGAATTACCCTCGGATCATGTGTAAATTATTATAGATAAGAAATCTTCTCTCACTCATTCACTTTCCTCTATGCATACATCTCTCCCCTACATCTCTTTTCTATATAGATACACAAACTCTCTCTTCTACAAAGCTACTCATCTTCTACCCAGCTCTCTCTGCACACATCTCCTGCTCTCTCAGCACATGTACACACACACACTTTCACCTCTGCCCAGTTCTTTACATAGACATACATCTCAGAATTTCTTTCTGAAAATCTCTCTTGCTCTCTTTCTTGTCTAGCTACTCATCCTCTCTGCTCAGTTGTCTCTGTACACCCTCACACACACACTCACACACTCTCTCACTCCTCCTGCTCCCTCTCACAGCCAAACTCTGAACAATTATATGTTACATTTTCAGGGTCCAATCCATTCTCATAACACATGATAAGTTACATAGCTTTTCTTAGGCTAGAGATGTCACACTGACTGGCCAACGAGTAATGCTTGGCTATGCATGTAGCTCTTTCCAAGACAGAGAATAACATTGAAATTCAGGACTTAACAATAACAGTTAGTTGGCTGAACCTTGAGTGGTTAGGGTACATGCAGAGAGAGAATTACTGCAGGTGGTTGTGTCTACTAAAGTTGCTTCAGTTCTGACCTTGATTCAGTAGTAAACATCTGGGAATTATGTTTATGTATTCTCTGCAAGGGCAGCTAGTCTGTTCTGAAATCTAAAATTAGCTGTCTTTGTGACTGAGAATACTATTACTTTCCTGTGTCAATTATGAAAAATATTCTAGTATTATTTCTAATCATCAGAATTATACAACTAAAACAGAAATCATCTTCTTGACTATCCACAGCTGTATGTGTGCCCAAAGATGTAAAACACACTACCAATGGGCTGTGGAAAGAACCCCACAGCTGTTCTTTTTAGGGAGGTAAGTGGTGGCACATGCCAAAGTTACAGACAGAAAACAACTGGTTTCCACAGCCAGTGACTCCACTGACTTTGCCTAGTGGGGCTCCCAGAGAGTTATTCATCTGGTGGATCAACCTGTTAAATACTAGTTGTCACCTGCTGTATACTCCCACCGCTTCCTGCAGTTTTTGTTTAGCTAAGTTGACATAGTGTCAAATAGCCTTCTAAATATCTGTGTTTATACCTGTAGACAAATACTACTCCCAGACTTAGTCAGAAAAGCCCCTTTTTGCAGTGAGTGAATAGCAAAGAATTCAGACTCATGGCTACTAAAGGTGCTATGAATAAATGGTGTTTAAGAGCTTATCCCTAAAGAATATATGTATATAACCTCTCTAAGGCTCAGGGAACAGCACAGAAGTATGGTGAAAAGAATGTAAGAGCCAGAAGGTATGAACAAAAGCTGTAAAATCTCATCTTCTGGGCATGACTTTGCCATTATATCCATGCCTCACAGCACTTGTGGTTACCTGCACTGGACCTGCACCAGGCCGGTGCTATCAACAGTCAGTCATGGATGCAGAAGGGGATCACAGGCCCCTACCATTTCCTGCTGAATTATTGACTACTGATGGATTTGGGAAGAGAAAAAGGTCATTGTCTTTAGTTGTGTACCCACTGTTAGCCCACAGGACTCTAGTGGATAGCTCCAAACCTGTGGTCATACAGGCAGCCCAGATTAAACTCAATGGGTCACAAAACAAAACAAAAAGATATGAAAGGACATGTAGGGAAGAGGAAGGGCTGACAGGTGGAAGGGAGGCAAGAAAGTAGAGGTGAGAGTGGTCAGAATACATTATATGCATGTATGAAATTGTCAAAGAACAAATTTAATTAATAAAAGAGATTTCTGGGACAGGAGAACATCCAATTGTCAATTACATGCCTATATATTTAAGAAGAGCAAGAGAAGAGAAGGAGGTAGAGGAAGGAATCTAGGGAAAAAGAAAGAGAGGGAAAGAGAGAGAAGAACAAGCTGGAAGTTTGCTTTATCACACTCCACTCTCATGCCTAGGCAAAAATTGTTACCAATTCAGTATATCCTCTATTTCTAATGAATTATGTTTTGTTGGAAAATATGAAAAAAAGTTTTACTAAATTATTTGTGCTTTAAATAATGTGTGTCTATGTCTACATGCACCATTATGTTCTAAAGAGAAACAACTTAATAAAAACACTACCTTTGAATAATAATCACTCTGTGAAATTATTATTAAAGGAAGAAACAAAAGGATAAAAGACTAAAATATTTGGCATTATTAATTTTCTAGGTGGTTTACAGGAGCCTGCCTTATTAGTATTTTGTATAATATTAAAGTAATTTGTATTCACTAAATACCTTTGAAAAAGTGTCACAATTAGAACTATTGGAAGGTGTATTTTGGCTATTAAATATGATTTTCTTAATTAGCTGGCACACATTGTTAAGCTCTTCTAGACACACTGGAGGTATATAACTAAAGAAATAGGGTGCACAACTCGTGACAGCATTTGAATATGGCTAATTGGAACTAATTGCTGCAAGGTACCTTGTGAATTGCTCAATTTTATCATTAAGTTCAGGGAATGACAAACCACCATTAAAAAAATCAATGAAACAACATCTCAAAGTGTACCTTACCTGATTATGCAATGATTATGTTTAAGTTCAATTAATTATAACAATTAAGTAGTTTTAATATACTGGTAGCATTAACTTATTTCATTAACTTGCTGATAAAAATTAACTTGTGACCCAGAATGGGAATGGCTTTCTTGTGTTACATTAGCATCTGAAAAATGATTAATATGCTTCTTTGAAAGAACAAAGACTCCTTGAAAAATCATTTTATATTTGGTGATTCTTCTCTGTCAGATAACATTATACGGTATTAAATATCATACGGCATAAAATACATTAGCAAAAGAGGAAAAAAAGTGACAGAGTTCTCAAAATTCTGTGCCAAATCTATATTCTCCATTTCTTTAATATTTAAAAAATGATTAAAAGTATAATTTTTGAAGGCAAGAGGGAAAGGAGAGTAAAGGATCAAAAATATAATGAATTACTGTTTAATCGAGCACAAAAGCACAGCAATCTGAAGAGAACCCTCATTCAGCAAGATAGAAACATGGAGAAAATGATACACTATTGAAATCCAAGGGAGTGTTCTTGTAAAAGGGAAGAGGACATCCATGGTAGTACAATTCTAGCACTTGGGAGGTAGAATCAGGAGGATCAGAAGTTTAAGGGCATCCTTGGATACATAAGAAGTCTGAGGGCTGCCAGCTATGTGAGATCTTGTCTCAAAAATTAGAAGATTGAACCGGGCGGTGGTGGCGCACGCCTTTAATCCCAGCACTCAGGAGGCAGAGGCAGGTGGATCTCGTGAGTTCGAGGCCAGCCTGGACTACCTAGTGAGTTCCAGGAAAGGCGCAAAGCTACACAGAGAAACCCTGTCTCGAAAAACAAACAAAAAAAAATTAGAAGATTGTGAAACCTCAGAAGGTATAGAGATTCCAGTATCAGTAAATATCTCTAGAAAGATACAACAGATTCTACATATAAAGATTTTATTGTAGAAATAAATAAGTTTATATATTAAATAGCCAAACTAGCTTCTGAAGAAAAAAAATGAACATTTTCTCTCCTCTCAAAACATATGCATTTGCAGACACATTCATATTTAAATGCTTCATAATAAAATTTCACATCATTGGTGATTAATGAATCAAATATATGAAAGTATAAAAATCATCTTGACATAATAAAAAGTATCAAAAACCATGCATTCTAGATGGTTGAATCAGGATCCTCAACACAAAACGAAAGAGTCACATTGACAGTAGATACTATGGGTTAAAATATCAATTGCATCTGACAACAAAAATATGATAACCTCACCAATATGGCTTCCTAAACAAGACCTGAATGATGATACTATCAATAGATATGCTAACAAAGAAGGGGGAAATCATATGGGGACCCATTCTAGACAGGCAACTCTAGGCAACTAATTGCTGCTAATAGACAGAGAATTGGCCTCATCAAGGGATGAGCCCACTAATTTCTTATCCAACATGAAGTAGCCAGCTCTGAAATCATACATATATGTCACACTAAACTTACTCATCAGGTTGTATGTATGTATTTATGCCCATATTTGAACAATAATAATAAAAAAGAATCCATTAATTTGAGAGGCAATGAAGGAAGGAATAGAAGGTATTGGGAGGAGGGCACACAAGAGGGAGGAGAGGGAAGGGGAAAGTGTTGTAATTGTCCTTTAATTAAATTTTTTAATTAAAAAAGAAATAAATGTGAAGATATTTTTAAAAAGAATAATCTGAATTTAATCACTTTTTAGGAAATACTATGAGAGACATTCTCAAACATCATTAACTTCTCTGATACGGTAAGCTGGAAAAGAATGTTACTACCACTCATTTGTGAGATGAAAAAAAAGTTGGGGAAATGTTAAACTCAGAATTTCTTAGCCTACTGGACAGCTGATATTGCAGAGCAACCAGTTGATTCAGTAATTTTATGGAGAGAGCAGTACATTCAGGGACAGGAGAGATAGAAGTACTGATTTAGGTGATGTAGGTACAATGACATAATAGTTAGAAGAGTTCAACTTGGGTAGTTCACCAGTTAGTAGTTTTGTGTGTGCACAGAAGAGTAGAAAGGACTGCATAATTGAGTGTGAACCCTCACCAAGATTTTTCTTCATCTTGTTCCAGGCACACACAAAATAGATTACAGCAAATATTAGGAAGTGCCATTTATGAAACTGATGGAGAGGGGGAAGGGAAAGAGCAGTAGCAAAAGAAGTCACTGAGACTCTTCTCTATCTTTCCTAAGGAGGGAAATGCTGCCGTAGAAATCACGGGGCTGTCACAGAAATTCAATTGGTTCTTTTAAAGTGAGATTTGTATTTAAACATATCATACATAAAAGTGATCAAACTTAATGCAATTTGTACAGTTCACACACCTATCTAATCAGTATCAGCATTAACAGAATTGATCTCTTCCTCCCCCCTTACACACACACACACACACACACACACACACACACATGCACATGCAAGCTGAATCTCCATCCACTTTTCCAGCCACTTCTGTTCAAATGTAACAGCTCTCCTGACTTCTGACACCATGGACTAATTCTATAATGCTTCTGAACACTGTATTAATAAAATCATACAGTATGGATGTATATCATTAGTTTGAACATGCCAGGAAAATAAAGTTAATAGTCCATAAAATAATTTGGAAATGCCAACTGTGTGCTAACAATGTCTCTTGGGTCAGGTTATGTTTGACAATTAGCCAAAGACATTCAGTGATTATCAGACAACTGGCTTATATCTATGTTGACAGCTCTGTTTTCAGACTTAATGATTTGAGTTTGTAGCTTGATCCTCAGCAGACAGTGCATAACTCTTTAAAATGCCTTGAAAAAGTTAGATGATATACTTGTTGGTGTGTAGCTGTTATAAGTGCTGAAGGAGAAGTTCAGGACTTATTGAAATAACATAAAAATAAATTGATAATGGTAAAAATGTCAACACAGGAATGCCCAAACCTGTCACATTGAAAAAAGTGGATGCTTGAGAACAACATTTTATGTTCTCAACTTATGAAGTGTCCCATCTATGACATATGTAAATTACTAGTTTTGTTTTGGACAATTTCTGCCTCTTTGTTTTAGCTATGTGATTAGCTTTGGTTGATAATATGTAATAGAAGTAATTTGTGTGTTTTTCTTCAAATTATCAGCTTTAAAACCAATATGTGCCACACTCTTGTGACAACACTACACTTCTATAAAGGTAATTGCTGAGTCAAAAACTATGTATTGAGACCATGAGGACCTGTTTTAACCCAGTACTGTAAGTAAGAAACATGTTTATATGTGCTGAATCGCTATGGGTTTGGAGATATTTTTTCTGGAGCATATCCTTGCCCATACTTTCTAATAGAGTGTTGGCATCCATCCATTATTAAAAAGATTGAAATCATTACATAAGGTATTTTTTTGAAAGGGTAGTGTTTGAAAGTAATTGTCTTTATGACGATGTTTAATGAACAAAATTTATACTTACTATTTTAAATTACATTTTTTGTTTATTTATTCTGTGTGCACGTCCATGTGTGCAGCATGGGATGGAGACAGACTCTAAGCACCTGGGCATTTGTGTAGAAGTCAGAGGACAACTTGAAAGTGTGAGTTATCTCTTTCTACCATCTGGGCCCTAAGTTGCAAACTGAAGTTGTCATGCTTTGCGGCAAGTACATTTATCTGATGAGTCATCTCACTGGACCAACATTTACATTGATAGCAATGAAAATTTTCTGAGTGCCCTCAGTACTCACTCAAATGACCACCAATTTATAACTTCCCCTCTTACTGAGCTCTTCAGTTATGTCTCAAACTATTTCGATTTTGAATCAAATATTGTACAATTACATATAAAAGTGGACTAATGAGTAAGACAAGACTTACACAACACACCCATGATGAAAGACTTCTGAGATACACAGAAAGGACAGTATCTGTGTAAGAAGCATAAGGGTGACCTCTGTGAATTGCATTCATTTGGTTCAAATTCTCAATCTGCGCATCTAGATTACTCTAGGATTCACAAGACAGTGTAAAAATAATTGAGTAATGAAAGTTACAAAAAATGGCGATGTTTATTCATGCTTGATGAAGACAATCTACCTCTCCCTCTGCTCGTTGATACTTAGCAATGAATCTTATAATTGTACAAATCAGTGAATTGAGTTTTTAACTATAAAATGCAGGAATTCTGAGTGTTAGCACATCAATACAATTCTCACCAATTCTAAGTACCATAATTCATTGCTCAATTATAATCCATAATTTGTCTATTCAGTTACCAATATCAAATATTTATATAACTTTTGAATTTCATTTGATAACTTACACATTTTTCTTAAATAATTAATTTAAAGCAAATCAAATACCTATTATTAAATGGTGAAAAGTAAAGTTTGTCTTTATGAATTATTATTGTATCTTAATTAAACTTTGGTAAATTATTTAAACATATAGTGATCTTAAAGTATATGTGCACATTTTCCCTAAAAACTATTTATTTTCCTCCTAGCAGGCAAAAATGTCTCCTAAGTAATTTCTAAAATTTCCTTAAGTAACTTGCAGGATTATTGCACATTTTGAAGAAAGTGGCTCACAAGTCAAATAAAGTTTTCAAACACTGCTTTAAGAAAGCATTATCTGTGAGAATATATTTTTAGAGTTGTAAATTCTACTATATCCCTTGCTATATAGTATTATTAGTCGCCCCTAATAATTACAGAGCCATTTTCTGGTAAACAAATCACTTCTTATTTCTTATTTTATTCCTCTTTCCACTCAACAAATTTCCCCTTAATAAGCAAAATGGTGAGATAGCTATGTTAGTCCATTTTGTGCCGCTCTAACAGAATGCTGGAGACTGGGGAATTTACAAAGAACACAAATTCATTTCTTACACTTATGGAGGCTGGAAGCCCAATATGGACACATCTATGCTTGGGGCTCCATGATGTACCATCTCAAGGCAAAAGGTCAAAAGTACAGAAAGAGAGGGGAAGGACACTGAACTCATCCTTTTATTAGGATCCCCCTCCCAAGGTAAGAGCCCAATGCCTTGAAATCAGTCACTTCTTGAAAGTCTCATCTATCAACATTGTTCTATTGGGATTTAGGTGCCAATACACACACTTTGAGGGTATATTCAAAACATAGGGAGATTTAGAGACTTTCCTGATGTGAAAACTCCCATGGGGAATCCAGGATAAAACCTTTGTTTTTATTAAAATGTTTAAAATTACTTGCCTTTTTTGTGTGTGTGTGTGTGTGTGTGTGTGTGTGTGTGTGTGTACCAGGATACATATATAGAGGTCAGAGGATTCCTTGGGGGAGTTAGTTCTCTGCTTCCATCATGTGTGTCTCCAGTATCTGACTTGGTCGTCAGGCTTCATGATAAGGATTTTTGCCCTCTGACCCATCTCACCAGCCCCAGAATGAAACTCCTATAAACAATTCAATATATTATATTGTATACTTGCAATAGCATACTTGTATCAGGAGTGACGACACCCAAAAATCCTCAAAAATCCTAGCACAGATACAAATTGTGTGCGGAAAAGTAAAAGATCCAAACGTGTTTTTAGTTTTCAGAGCGTCTCACTATGTAACCTGACAGTCATGCTCCCCCTGTCTCAATATACCAAATAGCTTGGTTTAAATTAAAAGGGAATCAAGAAGGAGGACCAGAGATTATAGGATGTCAAATGATTGCTATATTATCTTCTAGTACTTTAAGAAATGAATGAGTATTGCTTTCAAAATGCTTTTCCTTTACAGAGGAAAATAAGTACAACTTCCATCTACTAAGCTCATTGTATTTGGTAGGAGTTCACTCATTTCCATTTTATAATAGTTCTTAAATTAGGGCCTATCATCATCCCTCTTTGGGGGAGAAAACATGAGCAAGATTAGCCAGGCGGTGGTGGCGCACGCCTTTAATCCCAGCACTCAGGAGGCAGAGGCAGGCAGATCTCTGTGAGTTCGAGGCAAGCCTGGTCTACAGAGCGCGTACCAGGAAAGGCGCCAAAGCTACACAGAAAACCCTGTCTCAAAAAAAAAAAAAAGAATGAATCAGTAATTGTAGAAGATTCAGGGTGCCAAACTAGTTCTGTATATCTCTCTTCATTAATATTCAGCCATGACTAGATACATGGGATGTAAATTAAATCACAATAACACACAAGAGAAGATTAAAGGGCATTTTAAACCATTGATTTAATTTACTGGCTTGATTTTTAAATTTCTGGCCTCCAAGAAGAAAATTCTCTGGGTTACGTACACTCAAATCAGAGGAAGCCTTTGAATTTTTAATTTTAGCCTTGTTTATGTGGGGAGACTTTACATTAAAATTAATAGCATATAGAACACTTTGAGAGTACATGTCTAAATATTTTTCACATACATGTTTCTAGAGACACTCATTTCCCTCTAGGCTCTGTCTGATCTTTACCTAGCTGACATCATACTAGGGCAGAAGTCTACCCCAAAATATACACCATGCATTTTATATACCATCAGCATTTAGAAACCCAAACCTAGGAAACTTTTTCTCTGTGTAGTGTGTGGTAATAGTTATGAATCAATCCTCTAACTATGGGACAGTGGATTCTGACAATCAAGAGACTTCAAATATGCTAGTGAGCACTGAATAGGCTGTATGCTTTCTACACATAAGTTTTTACTTTACTATTATGAATATATATTTAGACTCATTGTATTAGTTACTTTTCTCGGTGCTGTAACAAAATGCCTGACAAGGAAGAGTTTAGGGAAGGGAGGTTTATTATATTTCATGGTGGAGGGTATACATTTCATCATTATGGAGAAGGCAGAGAGGCAGGAGTGGGAGGTCAGTTGGTCACATGGCATCCACAATCAGGAAGTAGGTCTGGGCTATAAAACACTCAAGGCCAGCCACCAGTGAGCAATTTCCTGCAGAAAGTCTCCGCCTCCTAACAGTCCTACAACCTTCCCAAACTGTTCAAGCACGAATGCATTTCACATTCAAACCACACATTCACCATGCACCATTCTCTAACCTAAAAATGCCATTGTCATAGTCCTTCAAAAGAGGAGTTCCTAAGCAGTTTGAAGTTGCAAGGCACTAATAAAGCTTGATTTGATTGCATGCTTTTCTCCCCGGAAAACAAATTGTATATCTGTAAGTTACAATTAATATCACATTGACGGTCTCTCATTTCTTTTCAAGCTAATTGGAGGCAATCTTCAGGATTAAAAAGCTAAGGTAGCAAGCACAGAAGTCGAACAAACTAAATTTTGGAAAGTTATCTGTTAGCAAGAAGAGAATTAACACCTGACTTCTTATCTCTTGGAGATACTAGTAGGATGGGCAGTAATAAACTTCCCCCACGAGAGCCTGTTCTGATAGAACTAGAAACCAGAAGGCTTAGAACTATGCTAAGTAGGGAGGCAATGGAATACTGAGTATCACAAATAGTACAGGGGCCAGAGGAGAGGCTTGTTCAGGACAATTTCCTGTACGTCCTGTCTGCCCAATCCACCAGCCTTTATTCAACCAACACAGTAGTCCATATGACATTCCTTATTTATGGAACATCTGTAAAATCCCATGTAGTCTCTAACACCTAGATGAAAATTCAGTGTTGGGCTTTTGTGGGCTTGGACTCTCACTGGTACTGGAAAATTCTGCCCATGACTATGGTTCCATAATTAAACAGGTTGATGAAAATAGAAGAAACTTTTGTAAAGGAAGAGATAGTTGAGAGGGAAGTAGATACTGAGTGTTGAAATGGGACTAAGGGAAAAAGGAGACAGAAGAAAGGTATGATAACAAAGGGATGCCTGACATGGGGAAGGTGGCGGGAACATGAAGGATGTCCACAATTGTTTTCTTCTTCTATCTTTCTACATGGTGTTCATCTGCAGGGGTATTCTTTGGAGAAGTGAGAGTAGGGAAGACCAAAGAAGTGTCTAGATAGGTGTGTATTCGAAGGAAAAGTAATAAAAAGTCTAACATAGCTTCTGTTTTTTTGGTTCTGATCCTGTGCATAGATCACCATGTCAATCACAATTGATATCACTTAGTTTCCATGTGCCTTAGTTTTATGTTCATAAAATTTGAAAACAGCAAATTTGTTGTTGCTTGATCTAGTTCATGATTTTGTGTGTGTGTGTGTGTGTGTGTGTGTGTGTGTGTGTGTGTGTGTGTGTGTGTGTGTGTGTGTGTGTGTGTGTGTGTGTGTGTTTGCATGTGGTTTGAATGCTGATATCTCCCCAGAACTTATTTTGGAATCCAATTACTTATTGTGATGGTATTAAGAGCTGGGATCTTTTTTGAACATGAAGTAGTTATGAAGCTTCTAACCTCCTGAATGAGATTTTGGAGACTGAAGACAATTGTCCAGGTTGCTGTCTCTTCTGCCACATGAAGACATAGCATACATCACTCGCATTATAGAAACAGAGAATGAGCTCTTACTGGACACCACATCTTCTGATACCTTGATCAAGGACTTCTTTGACTATAGAACTTTGTATCTGCTCTGTGGTATTTTGTTATAGAAACACAAACAAATTTAGACACATGTATATACAAATAAAATATGTGAAAGCACATGACTTCTTTTCAAGTTCTAGAAAATCAGTTGTTAATATAAACATAGGCTATTCTTTGGGGGTATTATTAACTCCCAAAAGAGTTCAGAAAGCATGTGTATCTATGAACAAAGAATGTGTATCTGTGAACATGAATTAGGTGAAATAAAACTGCAATTAAAATGAGCAGTGGTGGCACAAGCCTTTAATCTTAGCACTCGGGAGGCAGAGGTAGGCAGATCTCTGTGAGGCCAGTCTAGTCTACAGAGCTAGTTCCAGTACAGTCAGGGCTACACAGAGAAATCCTGTCTTGAAACAAAACAGAAAACAAAACAATACAAAAAACCCCAAACAAACAAACAAACAAACAAAAACAATTTGCAATCATACACAGAGGGTGTTCAGGGGTAGAGCTAGGCATTAACCTGCATTGCAAATGTCAGACTACAGAATTCTAACATACAAACTTCAATCCCAATGACACTAGTATTCAGGGAGACTGTGTAGGAAAATGAACACAATTTAATAACAAAAACAGACTGTTAACATCTAACTTGTTTGGAGAAAGACTGAATATATGATTATCAGGCTTGATCAAAGTGCATCTGAGACTCTTTAAAGGATCCATTAAATAGCAATAAAATTGAAAATATCTGAAAATATGCAATTCTTTGTAGGGGCATGTGAAGAAAAGAAGATTGTGTGGTACACATGTGCATGTATGCTCATTCATACTACATTGGACTTTAGGCATTTTTATTTCTGATTCAGCCAATTGTCATAAACCTTCAATTTTAAGCCCTTTGCTCTGATTCTCTTACCCACCTGATAATTTTCTACCAACTGTCTTTCAGGAAGCTTCCTGTGAGGAAAGTATGCCCTGCTCTACCACAGCCAGGTCTCCAGTGGTATTGGCTTTTCGTGCCAATTTCAGTGAACAGGAGTGAAATGTCTGCCAGTGAGATGGATCTTTTCACTGCAGAGAATAACCATCCTATTTTTGAACATGGTCAGGAGGGAATTCATCATCTTAAATGACATTGTGAGCAACGTTTTAGTGATATATGGCCTTCTCTACTGACCTCTGACTTCAGCCAGCATCCAGAGTGACCAACTGTCTCTGGTGCATCTGGGTCTGAGTTGGGTTCCTTGGACACAGGATGTTCTAGTAAAACTGTAATATTTCCAAGCAAACCACAGTAAGTTGACATATCCTACCAGGACTTTTACATTTGAACTACAGCAGTGATGCTAGCACAGGAATCATGAAGCTATAGTAGTAGGAAGACCAGGCAGCAAAAGGAGACATGTTTTGCTAGGGATAGATATACTGAGTAGGACATCCAGTAGCCACTGGGACAAAGCCACTGGGCAAGCGGTCATCACCCACCCACATAACCACAATTGAGGTTAAATCTCTTTATGTCTTTCATAAGCTTCTCTTTCACATCCTTGCAAATATCTGGAATTTTTAGTTACATATAGGGCCAGTCACCAGTGCCGATAATTGGTAACACAATCAACATACTGAAGATAAGACCAGTGTAGATGAAGAAAGGTTTCAAACTTCAGGCCTACCGAAACTACTTTCTGTAGTTGATATTTTAATGTGAAATATCCTCAGTAGCCTCATGTGTTGGAACCCTTGATCTTTAGCTGATGGCTATGTTTGGGAAGGCTGTGGAACTTTTAAGATGGAATTTAGATGATGTGTGTCATTGTGGATAAGACATTGAAGTTCATAGGTTTGTCTCACTCTTTGTCTACTGTGCTTTGCTCTCTTACTGTGGATGTAATATGACCTGCCATCTGGTGTTCCTGTCACTATATCTTCCTACCATGACTGACTTCATTCCTTTGAAATAAACCCTTCCTTAAGTTGCTTCTTGTCATGTATTTGTTTATAGCAGGAAGGGTCATAACTAATGTAGAAGTCATTATCAAAAAACACTCATATTTGAGCATATGCATTTATTTTTCTCCATATTGTTTTACTTCAGGGCTACTCTATCATCCTTTCACTTAAAGCCTGCTACTTTGTAGTGTGTAACTCACAGGATAGGATTACTTTTGAGATACTTTATTCTAGTCCTGTGACACTCTACTAAGAGTATCTATGTTGTGGATCCTTCTCGGTATCCAACTCCCTTTTGTGGGAGAGTTAGAGGTAGTTAGTTACGCAGACAAGTATTCATTTGTCCTGACTAAGAAAGCAAACCAGAAGAAAACATCTTTCCACAAATTTATTTGGCTCAGCTATGGTGGCGCACACCTTTAATCTCAGCATTCAGGAGACAGAGGTAGGTGGATCACTCTAAATTCGAGGCCGTCCTGGTTTACAGAGTGAGTTCCAGGACAGCCAGTGTTGTTACACAGAGAAACCCTATCTTGAAAAACAAACAAACAAACAAAAAACCTATTTATACATATTACAAGCCCAAATGTTGAAACAACAAATTACTACAGAAATACATTTTATAGTCATGTATTTCTTTTTTTTAAAGGAAAACCTTTGTGTAAGTACTCGGGGATAATTTGATGTGCTGGTTTGAATGAATGAGCATGGCCCCCACAAGCTCATATGTTTGAACACTTGGTTCCCAGTTGGTGGAACTGTTTGGGAAGGATTAAGAGGTCTGGTCTTGTTGGAGGAGGTGTGTAACTGGAGGTGGGCTTTGAGGTTTCAATATCCCATGCCAATCCCAGTGTCTCTTACTCTCTGCCTCCTACTGTGGATCAGGATGAAGGCTTTTAGCTACTGCTCCAGTGCCATGCCTGCCTGCTGCAATGTTCTGTACCATGATTGTCACTGACTCTAACCATGATTCTCAATAAGTATGTTCTTTTATAAGTTGCTTTGGTCATTGTCATAACATGGTCAAAAGAATGACACATGGTGAACAATGCCTTGGGGAACTGAGAGACTCCAGGGGAAAAAAGGCAGAGGGCCTTTTACTTCAAGTGCATTTTGTTCTGTGCATTGTTCGTGGGAAGTGATTTCATGTCTCCTATGTTAAACATTTACATTCAGTTTATAAGGCATGTTTATTCTTGTTGGATATCAGAACATAGCTATAGAACCCAGTCTGGTGAAAGGATATGCTGAGTGCTGTCCTCACTGTACACTGAATCTGGGTATGGCCTTCTGCTTTCCTTTCATGCTTTCCCAGATAGAATCTATAGTGTGTGCCAGATAATTGTGTTTAAATTGGTCTGTCCTGAGAAAGTTCTGGGGAAGATCTGTTATGTTAATATTTAGTATGTGCTTATGAGTGTTTATTTATGTGTTTTTCTGATCATGTTTTTCTGAACTCAAACACCTCTTTTGGATCATTGCTTTCTTCATTACATTCTTATGTAAAAGTACACTGAAACTAAAGTAAAATGGCCTGCAGCATTACTGTAGTCCACCCAATTTTTTAAGGTCTTAAAAACCAAGGTGTCTTAGTGTTTCTATTGCTATGAAGAAACACCACGACCACAGCAACTCTTATAAAAGCAAAATATTTAATTAGGGCTGTCTTACAGTTCAGAGGTTTAGTCTATTATCATCATGGCAGGAAATATGGCAGTGTGCAGGCAGACATGGTGCTGGAGGAGCTGAGAGTTGTACATCTTGATCCACAGGCAGTAGAAGGAGATTCCACACAAGGCCTAGTTTGAGCATGTAATACCTCAAAGCCCACCTCCACAGTGACACACTTCCTCCAACAATGCCACACCTACTCCAACAAGATCACGCCTCCTTATAGTGCCATTCTCTATGGGCCAAGTATTCAAACACATGAGTTTATTGGGGTCATTCATATTCAAACCACCACACCAAGTCTTGCAGACAGATCTGCATAAGTTGATGAAAGTCAACAGGTCATGATGTCTTTTTACAAGAATAAAAATTGGTAAAACATTTGATAAATTTGATAAATTTATGCAGCCTTGTAACTACCATCTAATCAAGTTATAGGACATTATCGGGATGATTTTAAATGTCAAATTCCTGAACTATGCTGTCATTAAAATTTAAACTTTTTATTTTGTGATGCTTTATATTTATATTCACTTTTAAGAATAACACATAGAAATGCTATATATCATTTACCCAATTGATAGTACTAATTAGCATTATAGCATATTATAACATTACTATTATGATATTGGTATCATTGTAGCAAAGATACTGATAATTTCTATTGCCACAAAAATCTCTGATCCCTTTGTAGAAATATTTACTTAACTATCTCAGTCACTGGAAATCACTAATCTTTTCCTTATTTTCACGTTTTTGTCATTTTAAGAAAGTACAAGTGAAGTAAAGTATAAGTAAAATCATATACTATGTAACTGAGTTTGGTATCTTTTTGTCAGCACACTACCTTGGGAATCCACTCCTCTGCCCCACACACCTGTAATTATTGTATATATTATTCCTTCCCTTTCGTTGCTTAGTACCATTCTCTCTAACTAGGATTTTTAGTCAAGTTGTTCATTTCCCTTTGACTTTACTTTTCCAATCTGTAAAACATGAGACTTTAAATGAATAACACTGGTATTTTTCTATTGTAAGATTTTTATTTCATGCTTTCTCATTTCCTATGTTATGTTTTACATCACATTTTATGATTATGAAACAGAACTGTTGCAGGAAGCCACAACAAGGCAATAGGTGAGAGGTTAGCAAGCATCCAGTGTGAGGTGAACATTTGATTCTCTTATTCCAGATTTTATATTTAATAAATGGTTATTGGAGCTAGCTTTGGGTTTGCATGATAATGCTCTTGACTTTCTCTTACACATCAAAGTTAGCTTCTTTGCCTGAGATTAATCACTTGCTATTTGGCTTAGCTTAAACATTTGGTGGGCCAGATCCAAAGCTGAGGTCATAACAAAGGGAAGCTTCTCAAAGCAGTCTAAATTGTTTAAAAACGTATGATTTATGTTTTCTCTCAGAAGCCACCAAACTAAAAGTTGAAAGCTTTGCAAATCATGTTCCAAGTTAGCAATTATTAATTCTTTATGGGGTACTGGCTAGTGCTGTGATGGAGGCATGAGTGAAATATAAGTACTAACAGACAACCATGGATCATGGGCAGCCATATCTACATTTGAGAAGAAAGGAAGAAGTACTAGCTTGTTAATATCTGCTCTCCCGTCATCCCTTCTATAACATCAGTGGCTTTCTCAACTGTCTTCCAAATGCTTATATACTCAAGGCAAAGCGGCTATATAATACCTCCTCAATCTCATCTGCATGTGTCTTTTTCTGGAACAAGTTCAGCTCGTATATGACTCTGAGACCTGAGCCCCCATTTTGCTTAGAAGCCCACCAGAACTCATTTAATAATTCTGTACCATTAATTGTCTGCACCTTCACACTCTTGTTCTTTCAACAGAGACTTTTTCTCAGTCACAATTCTATATGTTGTTTATTTTTGTGTGTGAATTTCATGTTTTCAGATGGAACTGTCTCAAAGAGATTCTTGAATTGGGATGCAACACAACAGGATATCTACATTTATTTCAGGGAGCTACAATATTCTTCTTAAACAAAATGGTAGTTAATGAAGAGAAAGAATGTTGGAGGTAGGAAGGCTGTATGGAAGAGTCTGAGCTGTCACAGAATCAAGCTGCAGTCTTCCAATTTCTAGAGAGTTAGGAGTCATTGCAAATGGCATTATGACTTCTAGAGCCCAATGATGATGCCCCATGACTCTCCTATTTGCAGTGAATTCACACTCTCTAAAGACAAGTAGTGGCTATATGAAGAAAAAACTGCAAGCAATTGTGAAAGGAATGTTGTCAATTAGAAACTGTCAAGTAAGCTCTTTAATTAGGGAGGGTTTAGGTTTTAAAATGAAATGGTATTGTATTTTCAAATGAGATAGTCACAGTTTGGAATTATCTATTGAAACATTTTACAAATGGTGATTATTTTCTTTCAGAAGTAAGGATCTCCAATATCTGAAATAGTGCTTTTAACGTTTGTTCTGGAAAGTAGGTAAGGAGGTGCCAAACTTCTTGGCCTACAGAGATAAAGTACAAGATTGAGTTTTTTCATTTTCTTTAGGAGCACTGTGTAAAATAGCTGGAGCTTATCTTTTGTATTCTTCTATCTTAACTTCCTTATCTTTCTCTTTAGGTCTTCACATACTAGGGAAGTATCCAGTCCATTCAGTAGCCTACTAAAGGCTGTCATATCCCACCCCTAAATACATCATACATCTCCAAACAAAAAGCATTCCAGGAGAAAACAATCATTGTTTTCAGGCTATCTTGAAAGTCTTTAAGCTGGAAATGCAGCTTTAAAGTCATTCTTGCTCCCATTTTTAACTCTTTTCTAAACATTCCAATTGGCATCTCACTGGCATCCCTAATTGTCCCTATAAAATATTGGAACCTTAATATTTTACCAATAGTTTCTCTACTTCATCTCAGATAACAGAAGCTCAATCATTGCAGTCTCTTGTCCAAAGCAGTTCAGTGTTATCCTTGATTCCTTTGTCTCTCATACCTCACATCTGATCCCCCAGGAAATCTGACTACCTTGACCTGGAGATGCTTTCTCTTTTGGTAGAGCCATCAACACTTCCTATCTGATTCTTGTAATTAGTAATAGTGGCCCAACTGGATTCCTTTCTTTTCACCCTGTTTTTAATAGTCATTTCCCAGTGAAACTGCCACAGTGATCTTGAAAAAATATCAAGTTTTATATTAAAAAGCTGCTGAAAATGCTTCAAAGTTTTGTCATCTTACACAAAAGAGCAAAAGCTGTTAGAGTGTCTTATGAAACTCAATGATCACCTATCCACTATCATCCCACAAGTGCCATGTTCTTCGATTTTTCTTCTCTGACTGCCTCTCTGCATCTCTTCTTCTTGCACTGATGAATCATCATTGTCCCCTCAACAGCTCAGGCCAGCTCCCTGTCATAATCTCTCTGCTTGGAATGTTCTTCCTATGGTATTCATAAGGCTGACTCTCTCCTAAGTTCATTATGGTAAGATTGTTCTTGACTGGCCTACTCTGAAGAACAAATGTTAAGTCCTCATGACCATAGCTCAGTTATTGTTCTCCTATTTTGCCCTCACTGGCCCTATATGAGTTACTTTCTCCTAATGAAAATTATTACTTTAAGGTTTTGAAAGAGGCATGCTTCTCCTTGAATGAATCCATAATAACATATTTTATTAGTATACTAGACTAAGAAAACAGTATTTTTAATTTATTATGTTATTGCCGATGTATGTATGTATATGTGTATCATATATGTGTATGTGTTTGTGTGGGGGGTAGAGAGGGAGAGAGAG
>LZPO01057484.1:2283747-2312726 GCA_001675575.1 Neotoma lepida
TAGACTCATATATAGTAAATGATCAGTCACCAGGAAGTAGAACTCTTTGATAGGATTAGACAGATTAGGAGGTGTGGCCTTGTCGGAGGAGGAAGTATGTCACTAAGGGTTGGCAGTTTCAAAAGCCCATGCCAGGTTCAGGCCTCTCTCTCTGTCTGTCTGTCTGTCTGTCTGTCTGTCTCTCTCTCTCCCTGATGGATCAGGGTGTAGAATTCTCAGCTACTGCTCCAGCACCATGTCTACCTCTGTGCTTACATGCTTCCCACCATGACGATTACAGATTAACTCTGTGAAATTATAAGCAAGCTCTCAATTAAATGCTTTCTTTTATAAGAGTTGCATGTTGGGGCTGGGGAGGTGACTCAGAGGTTAAGAGCACTGACTGTTCTTCCAGAGGTCCTGAGTTCAATTCCCAGCAACCACATGGTGGCTCACAACCATCTGCAATGAGATCTGGAGCCCTCTTCTATATGCACAATAAATAAATCTTAAAAAAAAAAAGAGTTGCATGTATTTGGAGTTTCCCATAATTTGAATCATGTCAATCACCAAAGCTTCAAACCTCATCACTATGGCTTCATTTTCTACAGGATGGCTATAAGAAACTATGTTTCTGAAAGTGAGTAATGATTTCTTTTGCCTTTAAGCATTCACGTATTGTTCATTCTGTATGACTTCTTCCCACCTTTACCATTTTGAACTCTTAGCAAACTTCTCATATTTTGCTAAAATGCCACTTCGTGATGACCTTCACTAGTTGCCTAGTATCTGTTGGTGACACATGTATGTGACACTTCATAGCATCCTGACTCTTGTAATTATTGTGCAGTCTATCTATCCTACTGGCAATATTCATTTGAAGCAAGACTTTATCCTATTCACTAATTTTGCCTTATCAATTAGTATAGCCCTGGGCATACAGTAATGAGTTAGTAAATCATTGTGAATAAATAAATGAACAAATTAAGCACACTATTTTTAATGGAGTTCACCTACTAAAGCTTTATTTTCTATCTTACTGCTCTCAGAAGGTTGAAGAATAGAACATCTTACTAAAAACAATAATGTACTAGAAGAATTTTCATCCTTGAGAAGTAAAGGCAAAAGTGAATAGAAACATTTTTTTCTTTCAATACAGCGCTATGGAAACAAGGTTTTGAATCAAAGAAGACAGAAGTGAGAAAGACATGGGTTGTGTCAAGCATATTAGTGCAGGCACAGTAGTGAGATTCAGTCAGTGAGATTGCTAGGGCAAGAAAAACAAAAGTTTAAAGGTGGCCAAAATGAGTTTTTTTTTTTAGTTCTCATGGATTAATGACTGCCAGCAGAATATAGAGGAGGCTCAGGGCACATTTTACAGTGTTATCAAAGATATGATCGTCTCATCAAGTACAGAGTAATAATGGAATTCCTGAACTATGAGTCAATAATACAATTTAGACTGCATAACAACTGTTTGAAGATATTCTTCACATTGCTGTCCCCTAAACGATTTATTTCAGGAATTGGTATTCACTGACCAGAAGACTAGAATTTGTAATTGTGTCTAGTATTTTTTATGGGACCATTGAAGGTAATTCAATTTTCTTTTAACTGTGTTAATCTTTCGCTGCATTTCTTGATAATGTGATTTCAGACTAATATTCACATTGACCATGGAATGCAGAGGCAAGCCTTCTTTTTATGTCAAGATCAGGGTTAATAAACACTCCCAGTTGTGTAGCTTTTGCATTTGCTTCTCTCCCCGCCCCCTGTGTGTTTATTTTGTGGTGGAGTTGGAGAGAGACAGGATACTGAGGAGGAGTATTTACTTTTAGGGGTATACTAGATATTCTTCCCCATCAAATTCACCAGAAAGATAAAAATGACAGCCTCAAGGATTTATTGCAAGAGATGAATGTAAATAAAAGATAGACATTTCAAATATGACTATTCTCATCTTCTAAAAGAAGCTCGTATGTTCTAGCCTGCAACCTACAAATTGGCCCATTTCAAAAGTTCTGGAGATTAAGCTACTACTGCATGGGTGGTAGATAGCAGAGAATTTTCAGTGAATAGCAAGGCTCAAGGCAAGGATGACTCCAGTCTCCCTTCAGTGCAGCATATCACCAAAAAGTGATTCATTTTGCTACTTTGTTGATATCCTTTACTTATAATGATGAAGATTCATTGTTATCAAAAAATCATGTTGTAAACATGGAAATTCTTTGGACGGATTATGGGTCATTCTTATGTTAGCACTAGTTAGTTCCAACTACTTTCATGTTATTTCAACTTTATAAAATGTTTTGAAACTTTGATGAAGAAGAAATGGAAGATTTGAAACAGCAACAAGATACAGATCTTAAAAGAGGAACAAAATAGGCAAAATAAGTGCCCCAAAGAGAAATATTAAAGTAAAGGACACTCTATTCTTCTTAACGAGATTCAGAAATATAGCGTTTATAGTAAAGTCTGTCTAAATTGTAATTCATAGTGTCTTCTAGAATAACCTATATGACTCAGCTGCCATTTAAACATATTTGTACTGGAAAGGTATTCTGAGACTCAAATCTTGAAATATAACTAGGCCTTTGCCATTATGGGTTCTGCATGAGCCGTTACACACATTGTCTCAGTTCATTTTGGAAAAGAAAATTTGAAGCTGTGAACAGTAAGATACCTAGAGGCTGAAATATTATTGTTTCTTTTAATTTATTTTTAAAAGTCTCAATATATCTACTCCTTGGGTGTGGGGAAAAGAAAAAAAAATCTCTTGGGTGCTTTTCCACACTGATGTTTACTTTTGAAGAAGAAGCTGTTGATCAACCAGCATTTTGAGGAAAGAAATTCTCATTTGGAAGCGGATGCTCAAGTTGTTACCTATCAGAAATACAGTGAAGAACAAGAAATGCACTATAAAACACCATCAAGGTTACCAAAGTATCCCTATTTCAGCTCTTTACCATAAGAAAGCTAACCAGATTCACCTCAGACCTTACTCCTACTTTGCAGGCATTTCTAATACCTGTGCTATCTGACTTTCAAGTCCCAAACAGCCTGGAGGCAGCGAATGGGTGATATGGGAAGAGATTCTTATGTAAGGAACCTCATGAAACATTGTTAGTGACATACTGCTCCCCCCAACTGTGAACTCCTAACCTGCATCGTATTTGAATTTGTCTTGTGGGTCTTTCAGCACAAAGTAAAACAAACAATTCATTGCTCCAACATTGTCAGCTCGTTTGGGGAGTTATAATGACTGCAAGCATAGTAAATAGATAAGGATGTTTAAATTCTTTCAACAAAAGGAAATAAAAAAACAACATATTGGTTATTTCTTTATAATAAAAATAATCCCATAATCCTGTAATTCTGGGGAAAATAGAATAAAGAGAAACAGTGTTTGCAAAGTACTTGCTCAGCTCCAGGCTCTATGTTCAGCCAACTCATCCCTAATTCCTAATGTTTATGACAATCCGACAAGATGAATAATATTATCTTCATTTTATAGCTAAATAGAAATGGATGTTTTCCCATCTCTCTGAAATATTTGTGGTCTTTTCCTTATACTTTAAGTGTACACTACTTTTTTAATCATTTTTACCTCAATAAAGAGGGGAAAGGAAAGAGAAAAATCCAAACACAATGTAAATGGCTTAAAAATGATCATAACAACTTCTAAATGGCCATAACGTATATACAGCATACTTTAAAGCATGTTCATGATAAATGTATACAATTTCACCTGTCCACTAAAATAAAGGAAATTATTTTCTAAATTGAGTGATGGTTTATACTCACCCAGTTTCCTATTTTTAAGTTGTATTTAGCCTGTTCATCCTATTTTTAAGCTGACATATAATAATTGTGCATAGTAATGGGGTAGAATGTGATAAGTCAATACATATGCATGACATGCAATCATCAAGATAATTAGCATTTCCATTTCTTGTATCTGAGTCTATAAAATTCCCATGTTTTAGCTCTTCATGATACAATAATTGTGAACGGTGGTCACTCCATTATAATGCAGAGCGCTGGAACTTCTTCATCCAATTAGATACTAAATTTTCCTCATGCCCTTCTCATACCCTTCCCAGCCTTGTGTACTCACTGATTTATACTCTTCTTTGAGATCAACACTTTAAGTTTCCTTATGTGAATGAGAACATATGACATTTGCCTTTCTGTGTTTCACTGATTTCATTGAATGAATATTTCTACATTTCCACCCATTTTGCTAAAAATGCATATTACTTGTAAAGGAAATTATCTTTATTTTCTTCAGTTTTTTTTGAAACTTACCTTTTTAAAGTGAATTCTTGTGTGTGTGTGTGTGTGTGTGTGTGTGTGTGTGTGTGTGTGTGTGTGTGCACGTCAGAGCACTAATTACACCCAATTGTTGTGTCTCACTTAAAACAGTGACTTGGGAATTAACCCTCTACAATCTCATCCATTTCCTTTCCCCATACCTTCACCCTCTTAGAACTAAGAGGTTGGTTAGAAATATTGCAGTTACTTAATCCATATAATAGGTTATATAATATTTAAATAAGGCAAGAACACAAATAATATCCAGGGTATCACCCTCAGAAAATATTGCTGTGATCATTGCTATGAATACATAACTTGATACTGACTCTGTTCCCTTAGAAAATATTTTTCTTTTCATCTAAGGGTCCAGAACACTGGCAACTTTTTGTATATCCCACACTAGCCATCACATTTTATTTACACAGCTGTTCTCTCATCAAAGGTAGGCAGAATTTAAATATATGTGTAATTATTGAATGACTAAGCTTCCTTCATCATATAAATTAGTGAATAAAGAGAATTCCAGAGAAAAATGAGTAGGATATGCACATAAGCAATTCTCAGAACAGGAGATATCTATGCTATTCACAAAGTTGTCTCAAATGTACTAGTAATGAAGTGAATTCAAATCAAAGCCTGTTCATGCTATTTGTGATAAGCATACACTGGTTTTATAACTTTATTCAGAATATTAGAGATCAGTCTGGCAGTACATATTAATACATTGCCTCTACTAGTACCTAGAAATTTTACTCATGCATGCATGTATGTGTGTGTGTGTTTGTTTCTAAACCAATTGTAGACTTTAGACTAAGTTGTTTTCCTCAGTCATTTCCCCATTTTTTAAATAAAATTTATTTCTTTAGTTAGTTTTAGTTTTAGAGTCAGGCTTTTACTATGTAGCTTTTGCTGACATGGAACTAGATATGTAGTGTAGACCAGGCTTCCCTTGAACTCATAGCAATTTTCCATGCCTCTGCCCTTGAGTGCTGGGATTACAGGCATTTGCCACTGTGCTAGGCCATTTGTTTTATCTCTGTGTGTATTTGCATGCTAAAGTGCCGTGGTGTGTTTAGAGGTCAGAGGAAACTTGTAAGAGTTTTTATTTCTTTCATCATGTGGGTTCCAGGATTGAACTCAGAGTATCAGGCTTGGCAGCCATCTTAACAGCACCATTTTGAAACAAGGTCTCTCAATGAACCTGAATGGCATGCCAGGAAACCTCCAGGGTCCTCCTGTCTCGACAGTGCTTGGATTATAGGCTTCCATCACCATGCCCAGCTTTTATATGGTTGCTAGGTATCTAACTCAGGTCCTCAATGATTGTAAAACAAGCAATTAACTTTCTTCATAAGTCTGTGTTCTGAATCAATTCTCATATCACATATAGATATCAATACAACACTATTATTGGAAATAATTTTGTGACAACTAAAATCAGAAAAGACTCAAATGTCAATCATCAAGAGTATGTTTCAGTTGTTGCTTAGTCATACAATAGAATAATATACAAAAGTAAAGTACACTGGCCCAGAAATATGTTAATGTATATGGATGAAATTCCAAATTTAATAATGGATGAGGAAAGTAAGTTTCAGAAGCATATAAGGAGTATATCATTTATATAAAATTTAAAACAAGGAATCAAAATAAACAAACTAAAAAGCCCAAAATATATTGTATGACAAAAAATTTAAATAAAGTTTTTTTTAAATCACAGAATATTCAAATAGACATATATAAATCATAAATGAAAGAAATCTACTAAATCCTAGGCTGTGCTGGCCTTTGGAAGGTTGTAAAGTTTGATCAAGGTGATATCAGCAGGGAGTATCAATTATTTCAGTATATGTAATTTCTTGAATTGGATAAGAGATACAAATGTGCATATTGTATGATCTCAATGCCTTATAATATTATTCAATATTTCAAAATAAATTTTAAAATTACACAACATTAATTATTACTAAGTCACAAAAATCATACACAGACAAACTAATCTCAAAGAAATGACAGTCATGAGGTTGGAGAGATGGCTCATAGGGTAAAATGCTTGCCTCACAAACATAAGAACCTGAATTTAGACACCCATGGGAAAGCTGGGTGCATTTGTGAGTATCATGCCTGTAACCTCAGCACTGGAAGGTGAAGACAGGCGGATTCTGGGGCTATCGGGTCTGACTAGTCTAGCAAAATTGTTGACCTCTAAATTCAAGGAGAGATCCAATCTCAAAAAAAATGGAGAGCAATCAAGGTAGATGACAGACATAAATCTCTGGCCTCCACACAGGCAAGAGTACATGAACACATACATTCATACATCCCATACAATCATGCACAAACAACACACACACACACGCACACACACACACACACACACACACACACACACACACACGCAGGAACCCAGAAGCATGTAGTCATGTAATGTAGAACCAAATGTTTGATGTTTTACTTTCTATTCTCCTAATGATATGTTTTATGCAACTGAGGAATGTTATAATACTGCCCTTATATTCAGAAGCAAATCAATCACCAACATGCTCTTCCTATTCATATGATGCATTCATTTTTTTTAAGTGGGCCAAAAAGGGGTGGAGGAGCAGGATTTCTGTGTTATGAATAGTGTCCTTTCAGCTGACATTCGTTCTAAACTATGTGAATTAGAAGAAACAGTTAAAAAGACAAAGCCCAAAGTCTCTTTACTGATCTTACGATATGAGAAATCTACATATTTATTACAAGAAGTCACTCCAGCAGGGAACTAAAATAATTCATTCTTTTTGCTCACTATCAAGATCTAATAATTTGAAGAATTTCCTCAACTTTTTCTGAACATCTGATGTGGCATCTTCTTAGTCATACATAAACTTCTAGGTTCAGCCAATTAAATTTATACAATGAGCTAGATTAGATTTGTTCAGAATAAGGTTTCGGTTTCTTTTGACTCTGAAAGGCTATGGATTTAATTTTCAATGGCAGTGTACCTTAAACTACCTGGCTTGGGATTAGAATTGTCTCTTGTTCATTGTCAATACTTACCCTTTAAGTATATATAATGAGGGGGGCTAGAAGCTGAGCATGTCTGACGAGAATTTCTTTTTAAAAATATGTTTGTAAATTAACATACAAAGTAATGAGTTGCATTATGGCATTTCATACTGGGCTGGCTAGTTTTACGTCAACTTGACACAAACTACAGTCACTGGAGAGGAGAAAGCCTCAACTGAGAAAATGCCTCCCTAAGATTGGGCAGGAATGCTTGTATGTCATTTTCTTAATTAGTGATTGATGGAGGAGGGCCCAGGCCATTGTGTGTGGTGCCATCCCTGGGCTGGTAGTCCTGGGTTCTATAAGAAAGCAGGCTGAGCAAGCCATGAAGAGCAAACCAGCAAGCTGAACCCTTCCATGGCCTCTGCATCAGCGCTTGCCTCCAGGTTCCTGCCCTTTTTGAGTTCCTGTCCTGACTTCCTTCAAAGATGAACAGTGATGTGGAAGTGTAAGCCAAATAAACCCTTTCCTCTTTAAGTGGCTTTGGTCTTCTGTGGTTATTCCAATGTAATTGTAGTCATCTAAAGATTCAAAGCTAGCATCCTCATATGAGAGAGAATATGTTTCATTTGTCTTTCTGCATCTGGGTTACTTCACTCAGAATAATTATTCCCAGTTCCATAGACAGCATCTTTCTTAGGGAATATGTGTTCTATGAGTCTCTACTGTGAAATAAAGGAGAGACTGGTTAGGATACCAGTTGTATCTTTCAACTAATTATGTCTTTACATTGTAACATATCACTTACAACCCTTGTGGTTATGTTTTCATTTGTATTAATGATATTTACAAATAGCGTTTTAAAACATCTTACTGGATAATGCATTTTATTAACAAAAAGCTAGGAGAATCCCTGAGGAGAGGTGAAAGTGCATGAGAAGATAATGTTGCTTGAATTTTTAATTAAAATGACAAATAGAATGCAAGTTAGTTTTATCACTTACTACTAAAAAACCCTCATAGGAATATCAGTAAATTTTAATGCATATTTATAGTAAATCCAACCAAAATAATGCATATTGAATATTGTTTTAATAAAAGCAACATGGTTTTTTTTTTAATTGAAAACCATAGATTCAGAGGAACAGAGGATTGCCTTGTCTAACAGGCTCCATTAAATCTTATTGTCATAGTTACATTTCTATTGCTGTGAAGAGACCCCTTGATCAAGGCACATAGAAGAAAGAGTTTATTGGGGCTGTACAATTTCAGAGAGTAAGTTACTTCAAAAAGTACTTGTTTGTCTTTTCTTACTAAACTTAATTTGTTTTAAATTTGTCCTTAATATTTTTAAGATTTATTTTCACTTACATATTTGCATGAATGTGTGCTATGTATTGCCATCATAGAAGGGAGCATGACTGCAAGCAGCCAGGCATGGCAGGCATGGCGCTGGGGCAGTAGCCGAACACTTACATTCTTATCCACAAGCAGAAGGCGCGCGCGTGGTGGTGGGGGGCACTCAATGGGAATGGAATAGATTGGGCTTTTGAAACCTCTAAGTCTATCCCCATGACACACCTCTTCCTACAAGGCAACACTTCCTAATCCTTCCCATACAGTATTAAAAATGAGATCTATGACTCTATGGAGTCATTCTCATTCAAATCACCATGCCTTTGTTCCTCTTTAGGCCCATGGTGACCACATTCCCTAGACAATGTTAGTTTTTAACACTTTTAAGTTGGGTTCCTATACCAGATGTTTCTGATGTCTGTGTCTGATCCTTTCAAGTTCCATTTAATTTCAGTCCAACTCAAAGCAGGTGAACACTTTTATGAGTCCTATTATACCTGTGTAAATAGTGCTCCACCAAACTGCACATTGTGTACATTCCTAATTTTTTAGTCTATACTCTGACCCTGTACTTGACCATGTGGCCTATCAGTACAGAAGTATCAACATCCAGGGGCCAAGCTTCCCAGCATATGTAGACAGTTCTTCAGATAACTGTATCTTTTACAGAAGTACAATAAAGCTTTGTTTCTTATAACAATAATTTGATAATTGTTAATAATTGATAATAATAAACAATAATCTCTGTTATATTGTTTGTTGATTTTCTTTCATCTCTCAATTCCTTATTCTTGATTCCTGGAATTATTGTCATACCTCAAGGTTTTTTTTCAAAATCAACTTGAAAGAAACCTATAACACGATCCTGCAGAAGTATACATAATGCACCATGTGATACAGGGGTCTGCTATAAGGATTTAAGAAATGTGTGCAATCAAGCCTACCTCACAACTATCCACTGATATTACTACCTTTAGTAAACATAGTATTTGTCCTAGATCACATTGTGCAGTTCTCCAGAGAATTGAATTAAAGGTGAGGTTAAGTCCAACATTAGGACAGACAGCCTTTCTCTCCTTTTGCAAATACAGTGTTTAATCTCCCAAGTCACATAGCTCATGGTCATCAGGGTTTTGTTCATGAGATAGAAAGAATAAAGGGTAAAGCCATCTTCACTGATGCTTTGTCACTTACATCTGACTTCTATCCAATGAGCCTTTCCTAGCTCTCTTTTCAGAAAACATCCCTCCACTCTGCCATTTCACTACCACAGTAGAAAGTGGTTTAGCAAAATAACTAAAAATAAATCATTTTAAAAAAACCATTTTACCTCAGCTTTTAGTTTTAGTAAATACTTATGTCCTCAGGCTTACAAATTTTAAGTTACATCTCATCATCCAAGGGTGGGAACACATTTGTTTAATTCCTTTGGATGCGGTGTTGTTCTGTGGATGGTGAACTGTTATTAATCTATAGCTTATGTTCTACAAGGATACAGCCAAAGAGATTTCCCTTTCTTTTGTAAAACCTGTAACTCCTATTGGCTTCCTGAAAAGGTAAGTTAAAATTGTTAACCAAATGATGAATTAAAAAAATTAATATCAATAGGGTTTACTTCAAAAAGTACACATTTGTCTATTCTTCCTAAATTTCGTTTGTTTTATATTTGTCCTTAATGTTTTTAAGATTTCTTTTTATTTAGATGTTTGTGTAAGTGTCTGATATATATGTTTGTGTGCCTCTGGAGACCAGAAGACGGTGTTTGATTCTCTGAAGTTGGAGTTACAGGTGGTTGTGAGCTGCCTGATGTGGGTGCTGGGATCTGAACTTGGGTCTTCTGGAAGAACAATAAGTATTCTTAACCACTGAGCAATCTCTCCAGCCTAATTTTCCCTTGATCTTTCTGTTCTTTACTGATATTTTTAGTTTATAGCCAATCCATGTAAAGATGTAAGCAGAAACTTTCTCTCATGGTCATCTATGCTGTCAGCACCAAGGGAACTCTGCTGTCTTTGGAACTCTTGTGAATGTCTAAAATTCCTCTACTTCTTTAATCATGTACCATAACCAACCAAGCAATATCACATTCTTCACTTATTTCTGGAAGCCAAATGGTTAATAACCTGCTCTTCTTTGTGCAGCACACACACTTGCTCATTGCTACTGTTAATTTTATGCCTTCTTAGGTAAATTTTATTAATTAGTATCTTGACCCTGAGTTGAATTGCTGTGTCTTATTCTTTTCCTTTTCATCTTATCCTTTATAAGACAAAATGCCAGAGACAAAGATTATAGTAAAATGGATGCACTTTTAGGTCAAAAGCATCTATACTTGTGAAAGCTTCTTTTATTCCATTAAGAGACAAGTGGGCATGCAATGGCTTGTAAATTCTAGCAAGAATACAGCTGCTGCTTATGATAGACATACACTGTTTCTTATCTCCCCTTCATGATGAGCAACGTTTAAAATGAAGATTATGCCATTATACACAAATTATTCTATTACATGTGTTCTATAGAACAGATTTCTTTAAATCATTTTATTGTTAGAAAAAAATTAAGGCAGGAAACATTCTGAAATAATTCAGACAAAAGTGCCAACTAATTCCAGCATATACTTTCCCAATCACATTTCCATTTTGTAAACACAATGTGAAAGAATAAAATTCGGCATCAAAAGGTGAATTTCAGATCTCATTTGAGATGATATTTTAGAGGACATAATGGTTTACATATCCTTTATATACATAATAGCACCTATTGCTTGTGTCAAAACAGATCTGATTTTGGCTGGCTTCTTTTTTCCTTCCTTTCTTTTTTTCCCATCTGGTATAGTCTTCTTGTAATCACATACATCATTCACTGAAAAGACAGCACATTTTAATATGCCTTCTGAATCTTATACAATGTACTTCTATTAAATATATACATATGTGGCTCCTTTTTGTAAGGTTACAGTTTGCACTGAGAATTTGGAGGCAGTTTATTGTACGGGCCTTTTTCTCTTTTGATGAAAGGCTCAACCAGTCCTTGGTACACTTTCCTTGGATACATTTCCCATGGGTACCTCAACAAGAAGACAGACTATTCCCCCATTGACTTCTGGGTAAGCTATGAGTCATATTTTTGGGTGGACTGAAGGTGTTTCTGTTAGGCTTCTCTTCAGTAAGTTTTCTGTTCCAGGTGCTTACTTTATAGCCTCTAAAATTTGGCTTCCTTTAAGGTTTTCTATTCAATTTGAACTGTGGTCAGATTCTAGGTTTGTATTTTTTCTATCCTCCCACTTTCTGGAGCCTAGCTAGCATGCTTCAGATTTGCACACAGAGAAACACAAGACCTTTCTGAGACCTTTCATATCTTCTCCTTTTTAGAAATACTATTTTTCTTTTTTTATTAATTTTTCAAATTTATTTTACATATCAACCACAGTTTCCCCTCCCTCCTCTCATCCAATTCCCTCCCCCCACCTCCTTTCTACCCCCCCATCCACTCTTCAGAAAGAGTAAGGCCTCCCATGGGAGTCAACAATGCATGGCATACCAAGTTGAGGTAGGACCAAGCTCCTCCCCCCTGTATCAGTGCTGAGTGAGGCAACCCACCATAGGGAATAGGTTCCAAAAAGCCAGCTCATGTGCCAGGGACAGATTTTGGTCCCACTGCTAGGGACCACAAACAGACTAAGCTACACAACTATTACCCATATGCAGAGGGGCTTAGGTTGGTCCCACGCAAGCTCCCTCACTGTGAGCTCTCACGAGCTTGGGTCAGCTGTCTCTGTGGGTTTCCCCCTCATGATCTTGACTTCCCCTTGCTCATATAATTCCTCCTTCCTCTCCTCAACTTGACTCCCGGAGCTCAGCCCAGTGCCTTGAAGTCGGAAGGTTTCTCCAGTCCTGCCCGGCCTGCGGTCCCACAGTCACTTATAAAATAATTACTCAGAAGCTTATATTATTTACAAACTTATGGCCATGGCCTATGTCTTAAGCTTCTTGCCAGGTAGCTCTTATAACTAAACACAGCCCATTTCTATTAATCTATATGTCACCATGTGTTCCATGACTTTGCCATTACATGCTGCTCCCCGGATGGTGGGATGGCGTCTCTTCTGCCTCTGCCTTTCCTCTTCCTCTCTCTCTCCTGGATTTCCCGCCTACCTCTAAGCTGCCTTGCCATAGGCCAATGCAACTTTATTTATCAACCAATCAGAGCAACACATATTCACAGCATACAGAAAGACATCCCACAAGAGTGCCTGGCTGTGGATCTCTGCATCTACTTCTATCAGTTACTGTATGAAGGCTCTATGATGACAATTAAGGTAGTCACCAATCTGATTACAGGAGAAGGCCAGTTCAGGCACCCTCTCCACTATTGTTAGGAGTCTTACCTGGGGTCATCCTTGTGGATTTCTGGGAGTTTCCCTGGCACCAGGTTTCTCCCTAACCCTATAATGGCCCCCTCTATCAAGATACCTCTTTCATTGCTTTCCCTCTCTGTCTCTCCCACAACTCTGCCATCTAGAGCCTTTATGTTCTCATCCCCCATTCCCCTTCTTCCCACCCCCAGTTTACCCAGGAGATCTCATCTATTTCCCCTTCCCAGGGCGATCCATGTGTCCCTCTTAGGGTCCTCCTTGTTAGCTAGTTTCTCTGAGGCTATGGACTGTAGTCTGGTTATCATTTTCTTTACATCTAATATCCACTTATGAGTGAGTACATACTATGTTTGTCTTTCTGAGTCTGGGTTACCTCATTCAGGATGATTTTTTTCTAGTTCCATCCATTTACCTTCAAATTTCATGCTGTCATTTTTCTTTTTACCTCTGATTAATACTCCATTGTGTAAATGTACTACATTTTCTTTATCCATTCTTCAATTGAGGAACGTCTAGGTTGTTTCCAGGTTCTAGCTATTATGAATAATGCTATCATAAACATAGCTGAGTAAGTGTCCTTATGGTATGATTGAGCATCCTTTGGGTGTATTCCAAAAGTGGTATCACTGAGTCTTGAGGTAGATTGATTCCCAATTTTATGAGAAGTCACCATACTGATTTCCAAAGTGGCTGTACAAGATTACACTCCCATCAGCAGTGGAGGAGTGCTCCCTTTACTCCACATCCTCTCCAACAAAAGCTGTCATCAGTGTTTTTGATCTTAGCCATTCTGACAGGTGTAAGATGGTATCTCAGAGTCATTTTGATTTGCATTTCCCTGATGACTAAGGATGTTGAACAATTCCTTAAATGTCTTTTGGCCATTTGGGATTCTTCTGTTAAGAATTCTCTGTTTAAATCTCTACCCCATGTTTATTGGATTATTTTGTATTTTGATGTCTAGTTTCTTGAGTTCTTTATATATTTTGGAATCAACCCTCTGTCAGATGTGGGGTTGATGAAGATCTTTTCCCATTCTGTGGGCTGCTGTTTTGTCTTATTGACCATGTCCTTTGCCTTATTTTTCAGTTTCAGTAGGTCCCATTTATTAATTGTTGCTCTCAGTGTCTGTGCTACTGGTGTTATATTTAGTAAGTAGTCTCCTGTGCCAATGCATTCAAGGCTACTTCCCACTTTCTCCTCTATCAGGTTCAGTATAACTGGATTTATGTTGAGGTCTTTGATCTATTTGGACTTGAGTTTTATGTATGATGATAGATATGGATCTATTTGCAATCCTCTACATGTTGACATCCAGTTATACCAGCAGCACCATTTGTTGAAGATGCTTTCTTTTATTCCATTGTACAATTTTGGCTTCTTTGTCAAAAATCAGATGTTCATAGGTGTAGGAAGATAAGGCCTATGAGGCTGAGAGTTGAGCCAATCTGGAGTCTGCCTAAGGGCCTAGCAACAGGCACTGTCAGAGGTCCTGATCATACCTAGCCAATGAGGGGCAACCACACAATGTCATTGGATCGGGACACGGCCTGGGTGCTGGGAGGTGAGTATATAAGGCTCTCCCCATTGCTGAATAAATGAGTCTGCTGTTTGCCTTTTACCTGACTCCTAGTGTCTCTGTCATTGACCCGTGCCTTCTCATCCCCTCCCCAGAGGGAGTCTTTAGGACCCAGCAACACATAAGTGTGTGGATTTCTGTCAGAGTCTTTGATTCAATTCCAGTGATCCACATGCCTGTTTTTATGCCATAATCAAGCTGTTTTTATTACTATAGCTCTATAGTAGAGCTTGAGGTCAGGGATGGTGATGTCTCCAGAAGTTCCTTTATTGTACAGGATTGTTTTAGCTATCCTGGGTTTTTTGTTTTTCCATATGAAGTGAAATACTATTTTTCAATGGCAGATAAAATCATATGCATTTATTGTATGCAACATATTATGTTGTAAAAAAATGGCTGTGTGAAATAATGCAAATGTTAGCCAGATAGTTATTCTACAGTGTATATATTTTTTCCTTTCTTGTAGGCCAAATTCATTGGTTGCTTAAGAGTGATTGTGTTGCTGAACTTCGAATATGTAATGTACCAAACATCTAATTTAGCTTTTATTATATATTAAAAATGCCATAATTCTTATTCTCAGAGATTTTCATGAGATTAACATAATTATGTATAGGCATACTCAAGCAAACCCTTACGTCTTATATGACAGATTCTCTATAGTCTTGAGTTTTCTTAACCTTCTGAAAAGGTCCAATATTTAGAAGCTATTCTTAGAACCTGTGGTAGTGGTGGCTTCTCTTGCTCGCTTTAGAGGGTAGCCCCTAGCAGTGTCTCAGTGGCATCATCAAGATCCACTCACTATGCAGCATATTTTGATTTCAAGTGTCTCACTTTGAGGCGGTAGCTGAAAAAAAAAAAAACTTCAGAGACCTATTAGAATAAGATTGGGCTATGCCAAGTTGTGTTTCTGCAAAGCTGATACATCAGATGTACCTCAAAACCAATCTTGTGATGCTCAAAGAAAGTCCACTGATAACCAATTGATATGCTCTTCCCTGCGGAAGACTATTTCTCCTACTCTCAGCATTCTTTAGTTATCTGTGGTTCTTTGTGTGGGGTTGAGACCTTGCAACTTTCCTCCTTCCATTTTGGCATGTCTATTGTTGTCTTTGTAACAAATGGTCAGCCCTGAAAACATATATATGAATAACATTATACAGACTGAGCAGGTTATATTTAGAAATATATGTGTATACACTCACACATACTATGCATGCAGCAACAATTAATGAAATAAGAGGACATGAATTTGAAAGAGCAAGGAAGGATATATGGGAGGGCTTGGAAGGAAGAAGGGTAAGGGAGAAATGATGTGATTATATTATAATTTTTAAAAAGTCCACTGAATAGTAATAGTTGTCATTTCACCTTCAATGTGAATTTCATAGCCATAAGAACGTAGCAGACATCTTAATTCCGTCTTCTAATGTTTCCCCTTAGACTACATAAATCACAAATTTCAAACTAAGTTACAGTATTTTTACTCCACACTGAGTCCCAAACAAAGCAAAATAAAGATAGTTGCCAAAGTATATCCTTTAGACTATCATGCTATTTTAATCAACCCTATGTACACTTCCTTACTTAATTCTATTGGCTTTTTCTACTGTAGGTTTAAATCCATCTTTCCTCCCTGAGCTCTCTAGATCATTTACCAGAGCCTGGTATTATGTGCCCCTTCTCTGAATTGCTGTGGTATAATCATGCATTAACTTGTTATTGTCATCATCTTCTCAAAGATCCATTTAAAATTGTCATTGTTATTCAATGTATCTCCCCTTAAAGTTGGTGAACCCTTTGAGAGGATGCATTATGCTATTTTTGTGTCTGCCATAATGCCTACAACAAATATCTGAGCAGACATGATACTTCTATTTGCATAATGGATTCTTCAAATGTCTGTAACATGTCAACTCTCAGAAAATTCTGCTATTGGAGAAGGTCAAGTGGTTATGAATAGTCCAACATTTGAAATATTCAAAAGTCTTTTTATTGAGCTTTAAAAATATTAGTGGCAGTTGCATTCTTTCTCTAATGAATAATTTACAAAAATAATACTGATGCCAACACTCACTAAGATATTGTAATTTTCATAGCTTAGCCGAGGCTAATAAGGACTCATCTGTGTTTGCTGAGTATCTGTTACAGAAGACATGAAAGGTGGGTACTGTGAAAAAAGTCTAGAGATTCCAGGACTAATTGAGAGAGGAACCCACAATCCCCTGAGTGGGCAGCACCTTCTGGTAGATGCCCCATATATAAAGAGGTGAAGGGAAAATCAGCGCTGCTTGCCCATCTGTTCTCACTTCTTGCTGATAAGTGGATCTGTGTCTGTTGTTTCTGCTGGTGTTGCTGCTGCTGCTGCTGCTGCTAGTGCCACCACCCTTCACTGCCACCCCCTCCAGTTCTTTTAGCCTTCCAACCTAGACTGAAGACCAGCGACTCTTCAAGAATTCTCTAGTCTTTTAGTATTGCTGAGGCATCCAGCCTCCTGGACTAAGAAGTTACCCGGTTCTCGGCCTCTACAGCATTCAGATAGTCATTATTGGAGTACCCAGCCCCTACTGTGTAAGATAATCTAATAAATTCCCTTTATAATATGCATTCATTCTATTGTTTGTGTTCCTCTAGAGAATCCTGACAAATACAGTGTTTATGAGTAAGACATAGCCCACATTGTGAGTGTAATTATATACAAGTGACTTCTTTATATTTCAAGGTCCTCCTGTGCAAAATAGGGATACCAATGGCAGGTATATCATTAGATTATTTCTGTTAAGGTCGAATTATATGTAAGATGCTTATCATAATATTTAACACACAGTAAATCCTCAAATGTTAGAGAATAAGTATGTGTAAGTATATAAAAAATAAAACATTACCAAAACTTTTATTAACTTTCTTTATTTCCTTAGAATCCAAATTAATCAGAAGCAGGATGGCCAAATATAAAGGAAATACAAATTATGTTCATATCTTGGAAGAGAATAAGGCAACATTAAAGTAGCACAAAACAAAAGCAAACACAACTCAAGAATTAATACAAATATCCGGAGGCTAATGGCTACAAGAAAGGGACTCCCAGCTATTTCAAGTTACATATAAACAGGTAGAATTGCTCAACTAACAGTGAATAGTTTACCTTCAGAGGCTGCCATTAGGTGATCTTTGTGTCTCATCTAGCTTATAGAGCAATTAGTAATATTACTGAACTGCTAGGATGTTCTAGTCTGTGGCTTAAGGGGTGTTGAAGGGTTCAAGTGTTTGAATGGGGAGGTAGGACACAGGCATAAATAGATTTAAGTTCAGGTCAGATGATAAAAAATGTGAATAAAAAAGGGGACAAAAGTAACTAAGATTTGAAAAGTACAAAGTTAGGCCTACAGAGACAAGATGTCACCGATGCCAGGGAATAAGCTGTCTGCTGCAGAGGTAATTTGAACTAGGCACTGATGCTAGAACAGGAGGTTATTGTAAACATGTCAGAGCAGTGTATTAGGGTAGGAAGGGACTTGATTTGGCCTCCTACAGGCCTGATAGAGAAGCCAGATTTGAAATTATGGCATGTGGAGGAAAATGAATAGAATTGCAGAGCATCATATGCGGTGAGGTAAACCAGACTCAGAAAGATCAATATCTACATTTTCTGCTGTAGTAAGAGGAAAGGGATAGGTAAGAGGCTAGTTAGGGGTTATCAGGAGAGCATTGGAGGAATGAGTATAGTCAAAGGAATTATTATAACTGTATGAAAATTTAACAATGAACCCCATCACTTTGTACCAAGAAAATACAATACTAGTTTTTAAAAGAAGCCTCTCTCCATCCCTAACTAGGTACATCTCCTAAATAATGTTTTCAAGACAATTACTGGTATATTTGTTAAGTACATGGTACAGACTCCAAAATAGTCACTACTAGAAGCATCTTTGGAATGTCTGTTTGTTTTTTTGTGATGCTGTAGCCTTGAGCCGTGGAGAGCACAGCTGTTTCACATTTCTTCTCCATCGCTCTGGATCACAGGACTAAATCTCTGAGGGACATTCTGTGCTCATTTTCCTGGAAACACTGTAGAGACAGTATCCAGAGGCTCATGGCAGAGGTCTTTGAATTAGGCTCAAACTGTAGTACCACAAACTTCAAGGACATTCAGGGTCCATGGAAGGGCTGACTCATGCCAAGTTATAACCGAGAGTATTTTACTTTCATCGTTCTTCACTTCTTCAATACTTTCTTTGCCTCAAGCTACTTTGTCTTTTCACTAATGAGTAAAGTAAACACTCTGGTCAAACTCCTGAATATTAAGGTTTAAGGGTTTTATTGAGTCAGTCTCTGCTGTGGAACACTTCTTCTGTACACTGTGAAAATGTGTAAAAGCTGATTGGCTGATAGCTAGGCAGGATTTTGGGGACAGAGAATGCTGAGAAGAAAGGCGGAGACTCGGGGCTCTGCAGGAGACTTCGTTTTTATAACTGAAAGCAAGCCACAGGTAAGAAATGATCTGTGTCTACAGAATTTGGAAGAAAACCCATTGTATCATTAAATACATTAGCTAATGATTCTCTGCTGTCCAAAAGTGGTCCTGAGATTGGAGGCATCAGAAGTGCCTGAGAGTAGGCCTCAGGTTGGATGGCTGTAATCTCAGTGGTCTGGGGGCTGAGGCAGGATTACAAGTTCTGTGTCAGCCTGAGCTACATAGAGAAGCAAGATGAACATGTGGTGTTGAAAGAAGTTACAGCCACATGGCAGAAGGCAGATAAGAAATATAAATTAATTTAAAATGTAAGAGTTAGCTAGTAACCAGCCAGAGCTATCAGCTGAGCATGCATAACTAATAATAAGTCTTTTGTGGTGATTTGGGAGTGACTGCCGGGATACAGAAAAACTCTGCCTACAAGTCTCTTCGTAGATTTCAAGAGACAGGTAATGTTTAACTTCAGTTCTACACATGTGAGAGTAAGAGTTTCTGTATCAGAAATAGGAAATAGATGAAGTTAGGAATGTGTAGTACTGCCCAGAACTGCTAAATTCATTTATATGGAGAAAACAATGGTGGAAGGGTGAAGCTACTTATATTTAAAATTATAGAAACAATGTTGAAATCTCAATTGTGGTATTTTTTAGTTATTGATCCATATCAAGAAATTTTATCTTCCTGTTCCTATTTTCTCAAGTGAGTAATGGGAATGCTAATTGTCATCTTCTATGGGATGTGTGAGTATTAGGCATGTACTTCTTGATTTGAACATGCACACGCATAAACTATTGGAGCATCTTGTTGGAATTCAGATTCTGATTCAGAAAGAGTTGGGCCTCAGAATACTTGCTTATTTTGCATGTCTTGAGAAAAAGTCTTGCTATGTGGCCATGGCTGTCCTGGAACTCACTATATAGCTCAAGCTGATGCAGAACTTGTAATCCTCTTGCCTCAGTCCCCAGACTGCTGAGATTACAGCCATCCAGCTGAGATCCTATCTTTCTAGCCTACTCTTAGGCACTTCTGGTGCCTCTAATCTCAGGACCACTTTTGGAAAGCAGAGAATCATTAGATAATGTATTTAATGACACAATGTTTTTTTTTTTTCCAAATTCTGTAGACACAGGTCATTTCTTACCTGTGGCTTGCTTTCAGTTGTAAAAATGAAGTCATAATATGGTTGAAGAAATATAGAGATGAAAAATATTGCCACTAGGAGTTGAAGAGGAAGCTACCACTTAAGCGTAAAGCCTTAACACCACATTGTTCCTTCTGGAAAGGAGCTGTCCAGGAATGGCAAGAGCAGTTAATCACATGGCATTTTCCTCCAGACACAAAGCGATGGCTGATTATTTCTTAATAGAAGCTACTAGTCTCAATGCTGTGTGTCCCTGCTGTGCTTTGCTCCTTCCTCGTTGGTCTAGAAACACAACGGAGTCTTGTTTTAAGAAAATGAGCTCTTCTTTTCAATGTTCTATCATTTTATCCCATTTCTGTAACTGTAAATGAGCCTCATTTCTAAAGGTTTGCTTTCATCCATATGTTACTTTTGCTTCTTTTCCTACTCATTGTCTCATTTTTTCAAGACTTCTGTTTCTTCCTTGTAATGGTAACATTTTATATGTTTAGGAAATTTATGCAATCTCAAATACAGATGTAGTGTTAATAACATGTAATTTATATGTTCATTATTCTGTATTTAAAGATGCAGTGCTAGTATACATGAGATTAAAAGCATCCTTGGAATGGAGAGAGTTCATGCATTTTAATCAGCTGGGAAATCAGAGCCATTCCTTTCATGACAATATGCTCTCCATGACTCTGCGCATATGTTTTGGGGTGTCCTGTTAGGTACCACTTACACAAAAGCCATTCTAGGAAAGAGTATAGAACAACCAAAAGAGCAGGATGGATGGAATGTGACAGAGGGCAGAGAAATTGGTCTAATGTTCCTTTGCTGAGCCAGACAGCTAAGTGGATGTCAATGGACAAGTGAACACAGGCTTCACTGAGCTTGTTAAATGAATTAAAATAAGTATGTTAAGAATCATTATCCTATAAAAATTTAGCAGATTAATTCTTGACATCATGATTAAAATAACTGGGGATGCTTTAAAATATGTTTATTGAGGCAAAATGAATAAATATTAAAGAAATACCATGCAGGTATATACTTTGAAACCATAATTGCTATAAAAATAATGAAAATATCACCCCTCAATTTTTTGTGCCCTTTTGTGATTTCTTTTCTTATTCTTTCCATCACAATCACCATGCCCACAGATAAGCTGCTCTACTTTCTGTCCCTATAGGTTGATTGGAATCTTTATAGTAGTATGTATACATAGAGTTATATAATATGAATTGGTTTTGACTATTTTTCCCACAATATCATCATTTTGAAATTTTGTTGTGTACTCATTCTTTGCTGCATAACATGCTCATAAGCAATGGGGTTGATTCAAATTTTACGTCATCATGAATAAAGGTTCTATGATAAACTTTGTATAGACAAATGCTTTCCTTTGTATTGGAAAAAATTATAGGAGTGGAATGGCCATATCATATGGGTGCTATAAGCTTAACTTATTGACAAATTGCCATCTGTTTTCCATTTACCTCCCTGCCAATACTTGAATGGCTCACTTTAATATTTTAAATCACTGAATAGATGTATACACTATTTCTTCATGGTTTTAATTTGCATGTCCTTTAAGATTAATAATATAGACTCATCAGAGTCTTATCTTTTACAATGACTTTTAAAACATCTTTTGATTATTTTGTATTGAATATGTGTTAAATTTTTATTGAGAGCTCTTTATGTATTTTGGATATACATTTTTATTGCAGAAATGACTTGGAGATATGGGGCTGGAAAACAAGGACACCTATGGTGAATAAGACTTGGACCTTGCCTGTAGGACAGATCAATGAACAAAAGAGCCAAGACAGTAAAAAATAGTTGTTGAAGACTTTGGGGGCTATGATGAAGACCTTTTAGAGTTCTAAGTGCAGAGTACAAGGCTTTTTGTCTGGGAGAGTTTTGTAAGATTTCTCAGAGGAGGAAGGGTCTTTTTCATTTTGTTTTGATGAGTGAAGAGCTAGGTAGGTTAAAAAGATCTATCTGAAAACATTTTAGACGAAGAGATTATGTGCAAAGGCAAGAACATGATTTGGGATACTGTTATTTCTGGATGACAAGAGAGGATGGAAAAGGGAGGGAAGGGATAGGGCAAGGAATACTGAGAGGAGATTGTTAGCTTGTGTAGAGCTTTGTAGATAGATTTTAGCATATCAATTGCATCTTCAAAGCAATGGGGAGTCTGCTGAAAGATTTTAAGCACTAGAGTAAAATGGTTAGTTTTGCACTTTGAGAAAATAACCTGCAGTGATGCCAAAGGAGCATAATGAATTCAGAAAAAAATGATGAGAACCTAAACAATGAAGTAATAGCAGGGATTGGAGAAAGAATGCTATGCATTCTCAAGGTAATAGTGTTAGAAAGTGATGAGTGTTTAGAGGTCAGGAGTGAGGGAGGTGGTGATATCTAAGGAGCTCTCTAGATTCTGGTAGAAATAATGAGGTGATTTTCAAGACTATTTGTTATTTTTAAGAATACAGAAAGTTAGGGAACTTATATGCTCTGATTGTACCAACACATTCATTTATTTAACAACTTTTACTGAATGCCTACCATATGGTAGGGAATGGGAAGAGATCAAAACAGATACTATACTAGCCTTTCTGGGTTTAAAAAAATCTTGCATGGAAGAGATAAAGTGAAATAATCTTAAATATGTATAATTTAAGTCAAATGGCTTTGGATTGCTGGAGGCGAAACAATAGGTTGTTTGGATACATACAAGGAGACTTGGTGTAGTCTTCCTCTCAAAGAACAATGCCTCCCCCATAGCATAAAACATTTTTTTAAGATCCAAAGGAATTATCGTGGCCAATATAAAAGAGTAATGGTTGAGATGCAATGAACAGGAACAGGATATGATAAATATGGTAGGACATCTATGTAGAGGTTTCTGCAAAACAGACGGAAGTAGGTAGAGACAAGATGGCAGAAGGAGAAGATATCTATTTACAGGGAAACAAAAACCATAGCAAACATGGGGACTTAGAAGGGATATTAGTAGGGTTAGAAGAGAATAAGGCTGATGAATACCACTAAGAATACGGACCATAGAATATCTGTATTTAAACAGATGGAGGAAGAGAGAAGGCCAGTTAACAACAGAAATGAATATGAAGGAAGGAAGCCAGGAAAAAGGAAATACACGGCTTCCCATGCCCAGATGGATGATAATGGCTGTTTTGTTTGACTTGCCCCTTTACTATGTATAAAACCATGTACACAGTCTTAATTAATTTTCTTGATTATCTTTTGCCTCATTAAATCTCAAGGAAAGTATGCATATAAAGGAAAAAATAGACTTCATATTGATTTTAAATGTTCTCAAGGGAACTTGTTTCAGCATCTTCTCCTCTGCCTGTCATTCTGAAGAGTGATTGAAAATTTCAGATTCATGAAATCATTTTCCAGCATATTTGCAATGTAATCACATTCCATAGTGTGTGCTTCTTGTTCTGTGAAATGAATCAGAACACTATAGCCATTTCATCTCTTCTAGGAACAAAAATCAAGATGCAGAAGAAGAAGGTCCTTCCAGTATGTTATATTGGTATGCCTTTTACACAAGAAGGAATTCTTGTTAGGGAAGCTTGCTGTAAAGCCCAAACTACCCAGGTAAAACCTATCACTACTTTCCCTGTCTCTCTGCTTCTGTGTGTTGTTTTTTCAAGATCTGCTTCATCACTTTCTACATCAAGTTAACTTCTTCAATTCACACCTTTTCTATTACTAACAATCATTTCTGAACAATATTCTACATGGCATGCACTGTGCTATTGAACAACACATTGTCTTGCTTAAGAAACCATCCAACGTATACTTATGATACTCATAGAGAAAAAGGCTAAAGTTTAGCAATATTAAGCTCTATGTTAGATTTTTGATTTGCTATTGGCATAATATAGTCATTGTACATAATACTGGGTTCCATAAGGATAATTTTGTTTATGGACATAAAGCACTTTGACTACCTATCCCATACAATCTACCCTTTATTTTGTAATCCCTTTCCTCTTCTATTATGCCCCTTTGTTCCCTAGACAGTTTTAGTTCTATTCCTTCATTGTCATATGTGCGTACATAATTTTATGTATTTTTATATAAAAACCTAGAATCAACAGATGAGAAATCCATGTGATTTTTGAGCTTGTCTTAATTAGTTGAATATGATGCTCTCTATGGCATACATTTTTCTATTTGCTACATACTTTTCTTCATTATAGCTGAATAGAATTGCATTATGTTTGCATTATGTGTATGTGTGTATGCGTATCACAATTTCCTTTATCCGATCCTCTATTGATCTATACATAAGTATGCTCCATATATTGAACTCAAATATCTTAACCATCAAGCATTATATAATTAATAGTTAAGACAATTTAACCATTCAGGATATGTCTGTCCACTTATGCTGCAGGAAGAAACACCCACCATCTTCTGAGGGAGACCAGCTCCCTCTTATTCCCCCAGGGTGCTCTTGAGCAGGGAGAAATGAGGAATTTGTAGATAGAAGGATAGAGGAGAGAGACAGATAGAAAACATAGGATAGCCCCTGGAGGGCCTGAGTCTGAATCCACCAGCCCCTTCTGTCTCTATTAAAGGGCTTTTTAAAGAAATGCCAAGGGGTGAGGCGAAAGACCTCCCCCGCACAGCCAAGTGTAGACCATCCCAAACACCTGGTGACCTTGCACGTGGTCCAGCCATGCCCTAAGGCAGCTCTGCTGTGTAAAGCAAGCTCAGATCACACTAGAAAACCTTTATGAACTCCCACAATCTTCTAATAGAAAACATTTGTTTCTCAGGCACAAGGCATATTCATGCCTCAAAGTGAGCTGCAATGATTATTATACAAAGCTAAAGGGGTTTTCTGTATTAGATTTCTGCATTTATCCTAATTCATTACATATTTTTAGATTCATTTTATTATATATGTATTTTTTAAAAACGTATTTTTTATTGATTCTTTGAAAATTTCACATCATGTACCCCAATCCCACTCATTTCCCAATCCTTCCATATCTTCCCTCCACCTTGTAATCTCTTCCACAAAAGAAAATAAGAAATAAAAATTTAAATTTAAATAAAGAAAAGAAAAGAAAAAAACAACCCATCTTACCAATCCCTATGGGCAATTACCTGCTCCTCTATCAATCGCTGCCTTCCCTCATACCAGTCAGAGCTGTCACATCTCCAGTTCCTCCATACATGTACCCCTCTACTTCTCCATCTTTCCTGCCTCTCCAGCTCATGTTCATTCATCATAGTGGTATTAGAAGCTCTGGGGTGTCATACAGTAGACACTTTTGCCCCAACAGCTTTATTTGCAAATGTTCATTGCAATGAGTTGTTGGTCTGATTCAAGGCCTTTGGCTTCTGCTACCCCATCGATATTGGACCTTCACTGAGACTCTTGTTAAATATCCTGCTGTTGCCCAGAGTCATGGAGATACTGTGGCTATGGTTCCACAGGACTGACGCCTTCACCTTCTCTAGCAGCTCATAGATGGGGTAGATGTTGGCGTGGGCCAACTCAAGTCCCTAGATCCGAGCATGAGTGGTAGCTGAGTTGGTCAGTTCAGGTCCGGCTGGGCCTCCCCTCCTGCTCAGCAAGGGGTGGGGCCAGTTCTCCCATACCCATTTCACTGCTGGGCCAGCTCTCATGAGTACAGAATGCAGTGGTTAGTGAGGGGTGGGGCCAGCCAAGCACAGCACTTGGACCTCAACATGGCTTCAGGTGGTATAGCCCAGACCACAGATATCTGCATGGCCTTTGGTGGTAATATGGGCCTCAGACATCAACACAGACCCTGGATGTGGTAGGGCCATGTACCCAGACCCATGTTGTGGGATATTTGTATACTGTGTGAAAATATATTGCTGTGACTAGTGTAATAAAAAAGGCTGAATGGCCAATAGCTAGGCACAAGGCATAAGTGGGACTTCAGGGCAGAGAGAGAAACTGGGAGGAGGAATCTAGGCACATGATTTTGCCAGCAGACTCAGAGCAAGTTGGATATGCCATACTAAGAAGAGGTAACTGATCCATGTGGCAGAACGTAGATTTAAAAATATGGGTTAATTAAGTTATAAGCACTAGTTGGGAAAACGCTTAATCTAAGGCCAAGGTTTCATAATTAATAATAAGTCTCCCGGCCATTATTTGTGGGTTGGTGATCCAAAGATAGTCCGGCAAAAGAGCTTGCTACAGACATGGCCCTCCGCAGCAGCATGGGCCTAGATGTCACCAGGGCCTCAGGTGGCAGCACAGACCACTCAGATCAGTGTGTCCCCTGGTGGCAGCATGGCCCTCAGTCATCAACATGGCTTCAGGTGGAAGCATAGGCTCCTCATATTGACCTGTTCTTCACCCCCATCGAGTCTCCAGTTCCACCTCTCTCCACATGGTATGAACCATTCCCATTCTCTTTCTCTCCTATCTCACTGCCACGTAATCTATCTTTCCTATCTCTCCATCACATACTTGTTCATCCTAGTGGCCCCTGCTCCAGCCTGCATGGACCAGGGCAGGTGCTTGGTGTCATCTTCCTGGCTGTCCCAGCCCTAGCTGGGGGCCCAATTCATTTTTTTAAATATTTCTTTTACTTTTTGAGATTATAATATAATTACATCATTTCCCTCTTTGCTTTCATCCTTCCAGCCACGCCCCCAGCAAACCCCTCCTTGCTCTCTTTCAAATGTACAGCTTCTTTTTTCTTAGTTGTTACATGCATATATGTATATACATAAATCTACTCATAAATATAACATGTTCAATCTGTACAATGTTAACTTGTATGTATGCTTTCAGGACTGACCATTTGGTATTGGATAACTAATCAGTGAGCTCTTCCCTGGGGAAGACTATTTTAACAATGCTCAGCTTTCTTTAGTTGCCTGCAATTGTTTATGTACGGTTGAGGTTTCCTAAGCTTTCCCTTGTCAACTTTAGCATGTCTACTGTTGTCTTTGTTCAGCTCATGTTTAGGCAGTCATGTTGGTGAGACTTTATTGGTGTAGCTTATGATATTCTTAGGAAACACAATCTCACAGGCTCTCCCTGATCCTCTGCCTCTTACCATCTTTCTGTTCAATCATCCTCAGTTTTCTTCAGCCTTAGATGCAAGGATGTTTTGTAGATGTATCCATAAGGATTGGGCTCCACAATTCTACATTTTGTTTGTTCATGGTTTGCTGTAATGGTATTTGTGTGTTGCAAAAAGTTTGTTTGTTTGTTTTTTTATGAGAGGTCAAGACTAAATTTATCTGTGGGTATAAGGGCAGACATTTAGAGTGTGGTTAGGGATTATGCTGATTTACTAAAGTGGTAGATTGTCCTCTACTGTCTACTTTCTATGACTTCACTAGTCCTTGGTATTTGGCTAAGTTTCGGGACCAGGCACGATTTTTCTTGTTGAGCAGATCTTAGGTCTGATTGGAGAGCTATTAGCTACTGCCAAGGCATGCGTGCACCCTCATGGTGATTATGCCATGCTGGTCATTGTTGTGGTTTATAAGCATCATAACTGAGTATAACTGTTGGTTGCTTCCCCTAGATAGATTGTACTTTTATTTTTATTACTTTTATTATTATAAATTTATACAGATTTCAACATGATAATTGATAGCATATGCTAGTGAGGACATGAGGAAAAGTGAACCCTCATCCACTGTTGGGATTACAAAATGGTATGGAAATCAGTGTAAAGAATTCCCAAAAGCTAAAATTAAATTACCTAGATATATATATCCTTGGCATGTGCCCAAAGAACTTTATATCCTACTCTACAGATGTTCATTACTACCCTATTCACAACAGCTAGGAAACCAAAATGTCCTTAAGCCAATGAATGGGTAATGAAAATGTGGTACATATACACTATGGAATAAATTTCAGCTGTTAAAACATGAAATCAGGAGCTTTTCAGATAAATGAATAAAACTAGAAAAGATGATATTGAGTGAGGTAATACAGACTTAGAAAGACAAACATCACATGGTCTTTCTCATGGGAGACTCCTAGCTGTAAATCATCAGATGTGGGTACATATCCTGGAATAAACGCAGAAACTACGTAAGTAAAAAGGGACCATTGCCAAGGTGGTTGGGGGGCTGACAGAACAATAAAGAGGGGGAATAGCAGGGTAAAATGATCTAAGGGAAAAATGGGGAGCTGTAATTAGGGAGCAAGGAGGGAGAGGAATACAGGAGAGAGGATGGTAAAATTACAGTAATGACATCTGGGAAAAAGTCATTAGGAAATAAACTATTAACTATCTACCTAGAAATAACCTATAACACACATAAATCTATGTATAAATATAGATATATAGTTTAAATGAAATATTTCCATCTGGGCTGACAACACTCTCTGTAAGAACCAAAAGATGATCTGATAAAATCCTAACACCAGGCATGAAAGCCTTCTTCTGAGGTAGTCAAGGTTGTTCAAGAGACTCTCAAAACATGACAGGTTATTGATGCTGCCCTTCTTTGTCTTTCCACAGGTGGAAGGTAAGGCTCTGTTGCTGAAAACAATATGCACTGCAGGAACTGGTCCTAGATGTCTCAAAGCTGGAACTGCCCTGAATGACCCCTCCCGGAGGACTAGCTTTTATGGTACCAGATTTATTTTATTTTTATTCATGTGTATGTGTGTGAGTCTTTGTGCACCATGTATGTTGGGGAGCCCATGGAAGCCAGAGGGCCCTGGATCCCCTCAAACTGGAGTTACAGGTGGTTATGAGTCATGTCAATATGG
>LZPO01057484.1:2328290-2346643 GCA_001675575.1 Neotoma lepida
TGTAAAATGAATTAAAAAAAATAAAAGTGAATAAGAGAAAAAAAAGCCATGAGATCCTAAGTGCTGGAATCAAAGGTATGTGCCACCACTGCCTGGCACTGTTTCTCTTTTAGACTGGATAAGTCTTATGTAGGCCAGGGTGGCCTTGATCTCACAGAGATCCATCTGCCTCTGCCTCCAGGATCCTGCTGGATTAAAGGTGTGTGCCACCACTGCTCTGGCTAACTAGTGGCTTAGCCCCGCAATCTGATCTTCAGGCAAGCTTTATTTGTTAAATCACAAACAAAATATTACCATAAATTTCCTCCAACAAAGCCACACCTATTCCCACAAGGCCACACCTCCTAATAGTGCCACTTCCTATGGGCCAAGCATTCAAACACATGAGTCTATGGGGGCCATTCCTATTCAAACCACCACACTGTGTGTCTTAGTTAGGGTTTCTCTTGCTGCAACTAAACACCATGTCTAAAAAGCAAGTTGGAGAGGAAAGGGTTTATGCAACTTACACTTCCATATTACTGTTCATCACTGAAAAAAGTCACAACAGTAACTCAAACAGAGCTGGAGCTGGATCCTGGAGGCAGGAGCTGATGTATGGCAGAGGCCATGAAGGGGTACTGCTTACTGGCTCTCTTCCCCTGGTTTGCTCAGCCTGTTTTCTTATAGAACCCAGGACCACCAGACCAGAGATCTACCATGGGCTGGGCCCTCCCCCATTGATCACTAATTGAGAAAATGCCTTACAGCTGGATCTCATGGAGGCATTTCCTCAACTGAGGCTCCTACCCCTTTGATAACTGTAGTGTGTCAAGTTGACACAAAAAACTAGCCAGTACAAGCAACATTGATCTCACTTGGGGCCACACCCTTAAAAAGTCCAAGTCCTCCTAGCTTACCTACTATTCATAGCTCTGCAGTTGGGGTGAGGTTTGAGAGCCCCTCCCCTTCCATCTGGAACATTGACTAACTTGTACTTGGGCAGTTGTGCAGGCAACCATAGCTTCTGTGTGTTCATGAGTGCAGGAGTCCTGATATCCAGAAGACACTTTGAAAAGCTTGGCCTATCCTGACTACTGGCTTTTACAATCTTTCCACTCTCTACTCCACAAAATCACATTAGAAGATGATTTGAAATTATATAACAATGTAGAGATGAAATATGTGGTCTGACTAACATGTTAGAAATCAGTGCCATTTTAACTGTACATTAAAGATAAGTGATGGAAAAGAATATTTGATATACTACTTTTAGAACAGTCACATTCAAGATCTAATTTATGTTATTTAGTTAATGGAAAATTTACAAAAACAGAATCTGTAAGATCTATGAGAGCAAGGGTTTTATCACTGAGAAATAGTGCACCTATAATACTCTCTCACAGGATAGACAATTACTCTGCAATAACTATTTGTTGAATGAATAAATAAATGACACAATAAGATGTAAATTCTATTTCAGGTTTAGGTATCCATAAAATAAGGTAATAGTAAATATTCTAGCAATTCTAGATATGTAATTCAGAAAATTATTGGATAGAGAAAAGTGTATGTTTGGAAAGACTTTAAATCTAGAGAGAACTACGCAAGTTTAAGATGTCATTATTAACAAGATTATGGTTTCCCTCTAATAACTGTAATATGAATCTTCAATCTTATTCATTTAATCTGATCTGTGTCTTTTATGTCATATCATTGTAGTATATGATTAGTATTCTTTGAATCTAAGTGTATTGTAACTTTGTGATAAGATGACATTATAGATATTACCAGTAATGCCAATAATTTGAAAATAGTTTTATATTTAGGAAAAAATAATCTTGATATAGTGGGAAAATAGTTTAGGGAGTACGGTTTCACATGGAATTTCAAAGGCAAGAAGAAGACATTTGTATAGTTAATATGGATATAAAACCTTACAATTTTAAACATTCTATATACGTTATCTTGTTTGATTTTTGTAGCAATCTTCTTTCCACCTAGTATTCTTTCCATTTCACAGATGAGGCCATTGAGGCATATAGGGAATACATAAACTGCCCAAGTGTGCATGGCTGCTAAGTTACTGAACTTGCTCTTCAATCTAGATTTTCCATGTGCAGATACATTTTACTATTTCAAGAAGTCTAGGGCAAACTGTGAAGTAGCTTCCTTCCTCCTACTTTGTATTTTTTTATTTTATTTTTAAGATCATAGAAGTAGCTTTTTAAATATTTGTTTCTTTGTTAACGAGAATAAGGGAGTCCAGTCCCTCGATAGTCCCCTCCCAGGGTCCGGGAAGAATCTACAACCAGCTGATAATTTATTCTTAGATGAAAGGAAATGAATCTATGTACATGAAACTCTTCAGTCCGTACACTTTATCTTCTGATAAGTTCTCTCTACACAGCTTCTATTCTGCTCTCATTGCCCCATCTAGGTCCTCATCCATCTAGTTCCTTCCTACCTTAGCTCCTCTCCCATCCCTTCTTCCTCATCTAGTTCTTCCCCATCTCGCTCTCCTACACTTTCCATCTCGTTTCTCTAGTTCTCTCTTCTAGCCTCTCAATCTAGTTCTTCCCCATCCCAGTTCGTTCCTCTCCAGCTCTTACCCATTGAGTTCTTCCATTCTCTCTTCTTTTCTCTGTCTCCTCTCTGTTCTACTGTCCTCTTCTGTTCTTCGCTCTGAGAATAAAACTGCCTTTTTATCCCTATGACCCTTATCTCTCCGAGCTATCTCCACTCCCGCCATTTCTGGTGGGTGTGTTCGGTTGCTAAGCAACTTGGCTAGGCAACTTCCATCACAGCTAGATGTATCTGTAAGTTGGAACCTTATAGTTCTGAGTTAATTGTTAAGGGTGGATCTAAGACTAGAGGTAAGACTTTGGAGAGGAGAAAGTTAAGCTTAATTAGCACATCTGCTAGGCCTGAATTCCTTCAAGGTCATAAATGCAGGTAAGATTTCCTCAGGCAGTGAGTCCATCAGGCTTTCTTTTACAGCCTGAAAATGGAGTGGTTAAAGGAGGAGGTCAGTATATTAAAAGGGGAATTTATATGCTCAATCTATATTCCTAGAAGTGGTTAGTTGAGTTAGGGGGTCTACAAAGTTAGTAAGGTTGTAAAAAGGAGGGTCTGAGCTAAATTGTGCAGATCTATTACTTAGGGTCCACCTGACCTAGGCGGTGTCTCCGTGAGGAATTTATCTTAATTCAGGAATTTTATTATGTGGTAGTCTGGACTGTTATTTATGTTAGTCCTGGAATGTGGCTAAGGGAGATATCTGATTCTAGTGCTAAAAGGAGAAAGGGATGGGCCTGAGGGAAGAGATCTCTCCTGAAGTAGCTTTGCTTTCCAAATACCTCAGGAGTATATGTCCAAAGAGTGATCAGCCCACACTGTTAGCTATTCTTGGGAAAAATCAATTGGGAAAGCTATGAAGGCACACATGATATTCATAACAGAAAACAGCTGATACATAACAAGCCGAATAGTACCAAATACTCCCTGGAATTTGGCTTCCTCTGAAGGAATTCCTTGATCCCTACAGGTAGCGGCTTTGCTATAACAAGCTGAGTTCTTAAATATATTCCTGCAGCCCGTAGTACTTTGTGAAGTGGCTTTTAACAGTAGCTTCAAAACTAATCTTAGTATTGGCAATTCACAAGGAGAATATACACACTTTTCTGAAAGCTACCATCTTTACAGTTTATTAATTTTATAGTTTATTATAGGTCAAGAGTTCAGCTTAAAGTAAGTTAAGATGTGCATAAGATAGAGTTCATGATACTTTTAATATAAAGCTACTGCTTTGTTTTGGACATTTAATTTTTATTAATTGGATTTATATGTATGTGCATCTACTTGTGTGTATGTGTACCATATGCATGTAGTTGCTACTGGAAGCCAAAATAGGATATGAGATCCCCTTGTGAATTGTCCAATGTGGGTGCTAGAAACCTAACTCTAGTACCGAGTAAAAGTAGTATTCTTAACTGATGAGTCATTTCTCCAAGTCCTTAATTTGAAATTTCTGTTGTCCTCAACTCTGACTCCTAGTGTTATTCTCCAGGTACTAATGTGTGATGTATGCATACTAACAACCAGGGAAGTTCATCAGAGATTTAATGTTTAGAATTCTTACTAGAGATCCACTTGTAGACACAATTGACTGATTGATTGATTGTCCTGGGTTGAGGCCCTGTAAGATTTGTCCCTATCTTGTTGGCATACCTATAGATGTTGTCCTTGTTCAGGTCTTGATTAGGCAAGCATGTTATTGAGACTTTATGGGTGTAGCTTCCCTGATATTTCTAGAAGATACAATTCCAAAAAATAAACACTCCCTGCTATTCTGGATTTTACAGTCTTTCTGCCCCCTCTTCTTTCATGTTCCCTGAACCTTAAGTGCAAGAGTTGGATAACAGATGTATCATCTTGGCCTGGGCACCACACAATTACTTGTTCTCTACATTTTGATTAGTTGTAGTTTCCTATAATGGTTTCCATCTGTTGCAAAGAGAAGTTTCTTTGATGAGCAGTAAAAGCTATACTTATCTGTGGGTATAAGTATACAAAGATAGAATGCAAATAGGAATTACGGTGGTTTAGTAAAATGGCAGTAGTAGATTCTCCTCTAATATCTGTGATCTTACTAGCCTCAGATATTTGGCTAGGTTTCCAGTACCAGGCATGATTTCCTTCCTGTTGAGTGGGCCTTAAGTGCAATTATAGAGCAGTTGATTATCACCAGGATATGCATGCCACTATTGCACCATTAGGGAAATCATGGCATTCTGGTAATTGTTGTAGTTCATAGGTATAAGGTAAGCTGGGTAAGACTATGTCCCTCACTTGGATGCTTACATGGCACCTTCTTGTACTATGAAAGTTAGTCCTCAGAGAGGAGGATTTCAGATCATATCCATCCTACATCTTCCAGATCAGGTGTCCAAAGTGCATAGTGTCTTCAACAATATAGACTTAACTTCAACCTTTGGGAGACAAAGTGTAGTAAATACCTGAGACTGTTGCCAGCATAGCATGATGTGCATAACGTAAAGTGTATTTTCTTTATAAGTAGTAAGAGTTCATAGAGATTGCTCTAAAAGCATAGTATGATAAATACATACAATATCCACAATCATTTGTAAGAATTATTAAGAATTATGTCTTATGAATACTGTACACTTTTCCAAATGGGAGCTCAGCAAGTTTATACCAGCATCAATACACATAAATGAGTAATGTGTTGCATTACAACAGCTAAGACATCACCAGGTGATACAGTTCTTTTTTTCTTTTTTCTTTTTGAAAGCTCCATTATTATCTTAGTAGACTACTGTCATTTATGCTATCTGCTGCTGACCATGAAAATATTATGTGCCTCATGACTGCACTCTTCTCTGGCCATAAGATCAGATGACGTGAGTGAATGTAAGAAGTCTCAGATGAAAGGGATTATATCATTGCCATGGTTCAGCTACATCCTTTGTAGCTTATAACAAAAGATACAACTGTGGGGAATGATAAAAGCACAGAGCCCAGTGTTTGAGGAGGGAAGTCTGCTTGGTTTATAGGATTTTTAAAAAGGCTCTTAGTTGTTTTCAGTTTAAAAATTTGATATCCATTATCAGACTAGCAACAGTCAACTCCTGGGGCTTTTTGCTAAAATTAGTTTTGATACCTTAAAGACTATTGATGATATTTTAGAATAGAACATACTAACAGAGCCAAAATAAAAACTTTCTAAAGGGGACTTTATCCTTCAGCTTTATCAGGAAGCCGAAAAAAAAAAAAGAAATAAAAATAAACCCTACTGTAGATATAAAGACTCCAATCATGTTTATTTATACAACTGCTCAGCTTTTTCTAGGAGAAAGCAAAGTAGAAGGAAGCAGCACTGTATTCCTGAGTGAGCTTGGTATATGCATATTAATTCTTTTTGGTTAATGGTTTATTTTTCTTTGGTATAATTTGAATCCATTTACTCAGACCATCTCTGCCATCCTGCATCCAAGCTACTACTTCCTCTACAAGCCTTCTTCTTAGCCCTTTCCCCTCAGAGATCCCATTTTTAGTTTCCTAAAACTATATGTCATCTTCTGTTTCTTGGATTTCTCTGGATTGGGGAGAAGGATGTTATTATCAAAGTGGGCTATTGTCATGTGTTGCTTATCTTCTCAGGAGAATTTACAATCAAAAGAACCTTTCAAATTATATTCATTAGAATGGGCTTATTAGTTAGAACATGCAAAGCTCTGATGCACTAACAAGTTTTCAGGTTTTGGTGGCTTGATACCACAAAGGCACACACCTCATTTAGAACACAGTATAATTAGAATTTGTGGTTTTCCTCTTTCCTTTCTTCTTCCAAGTGCTGCCACAGGGATTAAGGAGTTAATTTTGCAAGTCTGGAATGTTAAGTTTCTTGGCTTCTTGCTGTGTGTCAATTAGGGGTGGGGAAAAGGTGAAGAAAGACAGTAAGATGTATATTGATTTATTTGCTCCGAAGGTAACACAAAACTTTTATTCATGCTGCATTGGTTTATTGGTTAGAATTAGTCATAGACGATTGTGCAAGATAGCTGGGAACTGGAGAGAGTATTGGAGAGAGATATGTTTAGGGAACTGAAAGAAATTCAGAAATCCACAGATCATGCTACCAGACAGCTAGCGACTCAACCAGCAATGAGTTTGAGTTTATACCAAGAGTTCAGTTAAGCATTATTATACACTGATTATACATCAAAACTTGAGCTTGGTATTGGACACCCAAAATAGAAAGTGTGTCACTACTCTAAAAAAGCATTGATGTTGTATGAGCAATATTAAAAAATACACCCCTAATTACATTGTGGTTCATCATTTAGAGTAATATCCATATGCACAAATAACATGGAAACTATGAAGGTCTTAATCATTTCTATATGTTCTTGAGAATTGGATGGAGTTTTGTAAAGGAAGTGATCCTTCCAAATGTGATGGAAGGAATTTTGTGGACAAAGAGAATGAAGAAAAGACTTGGAGAAAGGGTTAACAAGTCAAGTCTATAACAGCAAATGAGATCATCTGTGTTGGGATGCTGCAGTTAATTTTTTAAAAGAACAGAGTAAAATTGGGAGAAAGAGAGTTGCTCTGGGATCAACATCTGTAGGCTCCTTTTTCCCAACATGTTAAGATACTTACAATCAATCCTATGGTCAATGGGAAACTTCTGGAAGGTTCTGGGCAAGGAGATAATCACTAACAAAGCTACTCTTAAAAGTTTGGAAAATTAGGGAGGAGAGGGGGATCTGAGGTTGGTATGTAAAAGGAGTGGAAAATCTTTATAATAAAAAAAAGTTTGGAAAATTCCTCACCTATGTTAAATTCTCACTGTAAACTAAGCACAGAGTGGGACATCTCATGTACATAATTTTATTTTGTCTTCTCAGACACCTTAATGAGGCATTATTATTTGTATTATTGTTACTAATATAAATAAGATATAGAAAAGGTTAGTAAACTGTCAAAGAGCAACAGCTGTTTTGTGCAGAGAGCAGAATAAATATGCAGGCAAAAATGTCGGGCATAGTGGCAAATATCAGTGGTTTTAATACTTGGCTTGAGAGGCTGAGGCAGGAGGATTCCTGAAGCCCATGAAGTCAAAACCAGCCTGAGTGACATAGTAAGATCCTGTCACAACAAACAAATGTACAACAATAAAAAAACCCACATCAAACCCCAAGCAATATGATATTCAATTCAGATCCTTTATATCTATGTGTTGGTTGTTTAATAAATTATAATATGAACCATACAAGAACTAATTTTTCTGGTACCCATACAAAAACGGAAAAATAGGAATGATCTAAAATAATTTTAATAACATTTTAATTTGCTTTTTGGCTCTCTGAGTGACACCATGGTGGTCAGCAAGAACAAATGCATGGCAAAAGGATGCAAGAAGGGAGCCAAGAAGAAAGTGGTTGGTCCTTTTTCTAAGAAAGATTGGCATGATGTGAAAGCTTCAAGTATGCTCAAGATTATAAACTGAAAAAAATACTTGTCACAGGGACTCATGGAACCAAAATTGCATCAAGGATCATGTGTTTGAATTGAGCCTTGGTCTAGAGAATGATGAAGCTGCATTTAGAAAGGTCAAACTAATAACTGAGGATGTTCAGGAAAAAGCTGTATGACTAACTTCCATGACATGGATGTTACCAGGACAAAATGCTTTCCATGGTTAAAAAAATGACAGTCCATGATTGAAGCCCATGTTGAAGTCAACACAACTGATGGCTGTTTGATCCATCTGCTCTGTTGGTTTTATTAAAAATGTCAACAATCAGAAAAAGCAAGATGTCCTATGTGCAACACGAACAGTTGTGTCAGATCCAAAAGAAGATGAGGGAAGTCATGACCTGACAAGTTCAGGCAAAGGAGTTGAAAGCAATGGTTAATAAGCTGATTCCATTCAGCCTTGGGGAAGCATAGAAAAGGTTTGTAATCATTTATCTTCTTCTCGATGTCTTCCTTAGAAAATAAAAGATGCTGAAGATACCCAAGTTTGAATTGGGAAATCTCATGGATCTTCATGATGCAGGTGGTAGTTCTGGAGAAGCTACTAGTGATGAGAGGTGCTGAAGCTGAACGAGCTGACAGACATGGTCCACCAGTCCTAGAATTGGTTTAAAATCCAGATTTTTTATATAGCGACAAATGAACAGTCCTATTTGTAAAAATATATTTTAACTTAATCCTATGTACCCCGAATATTTTAACCTGCAATCAATATAAAAATTATGAAATAATTCATACTTCTTTCATACAAACTTTTGAAATATGATATTTAACATTCCTATTGAGACTGTCACATTTCAATACTCAAGTCAAACTGAGCTAGTCTGTTGTATGGAACTAAGAGGGTTTATTTCTGTGCTTTTAGGAGAATTTAGCTCAGGGTACTAAGTAGCCGTACAAATAAAATATCTATTCTTGTTTTTAGGTGCATCGTAATCACAGATGGATCAAATAGCTCAATTTTAGATTATAATTTTCTTCTCTTAAATCTTCTCTAAAGTCCCCCATTTACCTCACAGCAATATCAAGTAGTGATTGTACCTCCAACTTTAAACTACAACATCTGGAGCTGACAGGTACATTGCTATGATTATAAATGAAAGATTGACACTTCATATTCCACAGTCTGAAAGGGTCACAATCCACCTAGTATCTAATAATTTTTTTTCTGAATTTGCATGTCTTCAGAGTGATGGTGGATAATATACACAGCAAAATGTTTTCCGCATCTGTGAATAAATACTAGCAACTCCAGCTTGTAATACTCATGGGAATAGCATCACATATGAACCATTGAGTTTCTTCAAGGAAGGATAACCTTACTTTTTGTCATTTACAAACTGACATAGTCCCTTAAACTATTTAGCTAAACATGTATCTAAGTATGTCCTGAGAGAAAGAGGAACTGATTCTTGTTTATTTTTTTAAATTTATTCTTTGAGAATTTCATACATGTATACAAGTATAATGTTCATATCTACCCTCCTTACGCCCACCCCATCTCCTTCTGGACTTTCTCAACATGTGACAACTGGTGCAATAGTACCATGACTGGTTTCTGATTGGATTTATTTGTGTTTTCATTGTTGGTTTTGTGTTGCTAGCAATTGAACCTAGGGCCTCATATATGTGATAACTACATTCTCAATCCAGAAAGAAGTTATGTAAAAATTGTTGAACAGTTTTTCCCAAGATCTGCCTCATCACCACAACTAACTTCATTATGTCCATTTATACTTTATTGAAAATCTTTTTGGAACACTTATGGTTTTAATCATTCTTTGCTTCAACAATTATTTTTGTACATAAAGCACTGTATAAATGTATACTTTCTGCCTCTGGTTAAAATATTTTCTTCTTAACTCTATTTTAAATTGTTTTATTTAAATTTATCTTAGATACATAGAACATTATTGATATAAATGTGGTATCATGTGATGTTTTGAGACATATATGCTCAGTTTAATGTCCAAATTATGTCAGGTCAAGCATATCTACCTATATCTTCGATAATTTATCATCCCTTTATGATGCAAACATTCAAAATCCTTTCCTTTAGCTTTTGAAATATACAGCATATTGTCATTATTTATAGACACAGTCTATCTGGGAGAAGGGTCTCTGAGAATGTTTGTGAGGGATTGCCATAATTATGTTAACTGGTGTAGGAAAATCTAACTATGTGGATGGCATCATTCCCTGGGCTTGGAGATTCGATTCTGGACTGTGAAGGGGAGAGGAGACTGAGCTCTAGCACGCATGCATTGATCACTCTGTGTTCCTGTTTTGGATGCAATTTGATCAGCTCCCTCAAGCTCCTATTGCTATGACTTCTCCATCATGACAGGCTATAACCTCAAACTGTGAGCTTAAATGAACATGGTCTCTCTTTAAGTTGCTTTTGGTAGAGTATTTTGTCACAGCAAAAGAAAAAAGAACTAGGACAGAAATAGTGTAAGCATAGTGCACAGTCTTGAAATAACAACAGGAGAGACTTGTGTGCTGGAACATTAAACCTCGGTTTTAAGAATAGTTTTGCTTCACAAATGTTGACTAAGAAGTTTAGAGCACTCTTCATAAATGGATCGTCATTAATCAATTGTGAAGACAACCACAATGCAATAAAATGCAATACAATGTGATTTTACAAAATATATGAAACAAAATTAAGATGGCGATAGTGTGTGCAGTTTCATTTGACGTTACTTAAGATGAGTCATGAAAATTTAAACTTACTATCAAATCTGATTGGACACCAGTCGAAAGATATTCTTAACAGAAAAGAGTTTGGTTCCTCTCTTGAGACCCTGTGTGTTCTCACTACTTGAAGAATTATAAAATCAACAGGCAAAACACTGTCAACTCTAGTTAAGACAATAAACAACTTAAAGATCTCTTAATTTTAGTTATCTACTATAATAATAAAAAATATTGTCTTCTGTAAGGTAAAAGCCTAGTGAGCTTTTTAGAATTACTGAGGCTGTATAGGAGACAGTTGTGTAGCTGAGTCTGTTTGAGGGGCCTCTGGTAGTGTGATCAGGATCTATCCCTAGTGCATGAGCTGGCTTTTTGGAGCCCATTCCCTAGGGTGAGATGCCTTGGTCAGCCTTGATGCCATGGGGAGGGGCTTGGTCCTGCCTCAACTAAATGTACCAGGCTTAGCTGTCCCCCCATGGAAGAACTTATCCTGTTGGAAGAGGGGATGAGGGTTGTGTAGAGCGGGGGCCAGGAATGGGGAGAGCAGGAGGAGGGATGAGGGGGATCTGTGGTTGGTATGTAAAATGAATTAAAAAAAATTAAAAAAAGAGTTACTGATGCTGGTGTCCCACTCAAGTCCACTTATGTCACAGTCACTTGGTATAAGACTGGATAGGTGGTGACATTATTTGTGACCATCTTGTTCATGGAGGTGCAAACAGATTATCAAATTGTTTCAATTCTTTACTTCCTTTCTCTACATGCATGCTTTGTGGAGAAGTGACTCATCAGGGAAAAGCCCTGCATCTCCACAGTGTGCTCTCAGGTCTCTCAGAGGGCAAACTTTAGTGCTCAAGCACATATTAAACCACTACTCCAATCACATTTGCTGATGTTTTCTTCGCTAAAGCAAGGCACAGAGCCAACTCCCAAGTTCATTTAGGAGAGGGCTACAGAAACCAATACTTCAGGAAGATGCCATTCATTAGGGGAAAATTTTTAACAACCAACTAGGGCCTTCTGTCTATTTGGTAAAGGTAGTAGATGATACGGTGTAGTTTGAAGAATACAGGAAAGATATTTTCTGCCGCTCAAGCAGTCATTATCAACATTTTATTCCATTGGAGTAAGGCTGCAGTTTGCTGCTGGAGGTCATTGCAGACCCATTGTTCTATTTTTTCAAGGCAAATAAATAAATACCTGGCGCCTTACAGAATAATTAAACCATATCAACCCACAGTTGATTTCTATGTGTATAGTTGAGTAACATTATCTTGGTTGTGTACTCTATTTCTAGCAATGATGGATTAGCTTGTGGAAGGCAAAACTAGTAGTAGTTGAACTCCAGTTCTGGGGAGTGAAATTCCAGACAGAAAGAAACTTATTGAGGTTTTTAGGTTTCTTTATTTAGCCCTTTATTTAGTCTCGTCTCATACTGGAATGGGGGATTTTTGCCACTGATTGTTTTGTCCTGTAGTCTTTCAGTAAAACCTGATGGGAAGCAGAGTTTCCTTTTGATATTCAATTACCTTTTCTCTCTCTTTCTCTTTTACTTTTCTTTAAAAGGTTTTTCTCATCCTCCNTTCCCCTCCCCCTACTCCTTGAAGACCTTCCCTATCCACCCGACTTCATGTTCGTGTTCTTCCTTCTCTCTCTCTCTCTCTCTCTCTCTCTCTCACCACAAAAACATAAAAATGCTAATCAAAATAAACAGACAAAAGACCAACAAGACAAAAAAATACCCAAAGGAAAATGAAGCCAAAGTCCACAAAAATACCATTAAGTTTGTTTTGTGTTGGCCAACTGTTCTTGGGTGTGGGGCCTGCTCTAGAATGTGGCTGATACAACCCAGTGAGACTCCATTGGAGAAAGCTGACTTTACTCTTTGTCAGCAGGTACTGATTACAAATAGCTTCTTGGTTAGAGGTGATACTTTGTGTTCACTTTCCCCTCTCAGTGCTGGGATGCTGTCTGGCTTGAGCTTGTACCAGTCTTTTGCCGAGTGGTAGCTACCACTGTCTCTTTGAGTTCACATGAGCATCAGTCCTGTTGTGTCCAGAAGACACTATTTCCTCTGACTCTTACTCTCTTTCTTATTATTATTCCCTTTCCACCTTCTGTTCCTCATATAACCCCTGGCCTCGAAAGGAGGGCTTTGGTGAAGACATCCCATTTAGGATTGACTGCTCCAATGTCTTTCACACTTTGCATGCTGTCCAGTTGTGAGTCTCTGTGTTAATTCCCATCTGCTACAAGAAGAAGCTTCTTTGATGTGAGTTGAGCAAAGCACTGACCTATGGGTATAGTAGTATGTTATTAGGAGTCATTTTATTACTATATTCCTTTAGCAGAATAATACTATTAGGTTTTCCCCTATGCCCATGACTCATCTACAGTCAGGTTCTTGGCCACTTCAGCAGTTTTTTTCTCATGGCTAACCTTTAGGAAGTTGCTTGCTACTATGAACTGTTTTAGATAAGAACCACCATGTTCATTGGAACAAGTCCTTGCTGATGTGCTTACAGCTTAGTTTTTCTTGAGGACAGCTAATATTATGGATTAGCACATAACTTATTCATTTAAAAGATACACACCATTTCAAGGAGATATATACTAAGGGAATACCCATTGGTGATTAGGGAAAAGCAGTACCAAAGAACACTAAATGATAATCTTGCCTAATTCAACTCCATCTAAACTTGAATAAAGTGATTTTCCCTGAGCTTCTTCTGACAGTGTTTCCTCTAAGGTTTTGGAGTAGCTTGCTGGCTGGCTTTCTTATCTCACTCTGTTAGCTGAGTGTTCAGTATCTAGCACTTGCTCAGGGGAGAGAACTTGCTTGCCCTTCGAACTTCCTTCCAATTCTCTCTTCTGCTTGGCAAAGGCAGGGGGAAAAATAACAGGCCTCATTGTGACTTTGCAAGTCTCAAGTTGGAAAGCAATTTACTCAATCCACCTCTTCTCTTCTGCAGTAAAGCTTCCATTGGTACCCATAATTGTTATAAATGCTAACTTCAATCAGATGCTTAAAATTATCCATTAACTACTCAAACAGGCACCTGGCTCCTTTTGAAGCAGCTCTATTTTTTTCAGAGCTACACCTCTTTTTATTTTTGGACAAGGGTTTTGAAATTCATTTTAAAATAACTGTTTCCAAGTGAGCAGGTGAAGGCATTGTTGAACACACTGGATGATGCAATTGTCTTCACAGGAAAAGCTGAGGACTTCGTACATTTGCACAATTCAAATAATCTTGCAGATCACATATATGCACATTGGGCAGAGACATAGAACTGATTTGATTCATAAGCCTAGGTCTAGAATTCCAACTCTCTCATCAATTATTTGTAAAATCTTTCACATGTAATTTCACCATGGGCTTGGTTTTCCACAGAGTGACAATAGCGCAGTGATGTGTTAGTTTCTTTCTAAAGTGATTGCTGGGACAAATCATTACCAACTGTGAGCACACTGCATTTTCCTTGAAGCTGACTTGATTCAGTCTCCTGTCTGAGGTCATAAATATTTGGAAAACATCTCCTACCAGTATCTGGAATCTAAATTTATTTTAAGATATGCTGCATGAATTTTTTAAGGAAATGAAGAGATTGGAGATGATTCTTTACAAGGGAACTTTTTTAATTAGTCCCATAATCACTTTAGCCTTCTTGAAACTTAATCTGTGATCCTCTACAAGCTGATGTAATCTCCTAGGGGTTTCTTGTACATTTGATATGACTGGACCATCCAGGACCCTACTGATTCATGAACGGACCTGATAGGTTAGCAAATTATTTAGAGTTGTATTTTTGGAGGCAACTGCAATCCTTTTATATTCTAGGAAGGTATTGTAAGTACAGGAAAGGAGATCATTTAAAACTATTTTGAGAAGGGGAATCCCAAACATGTAGACTACCTGGGGATCTGGTTAAAATGCAGGTTCTGATTTTGTATATCTGGGTTGGGTATGAGTTCCACTGAGTACACAGACAGCACTTTGAGTAAAAAGGCACCAAGAGATTAAAGAAATCGTATGTACATTTTGTATCAATTATAATTCAATATGTCCATTATACAGAGGCAGCACAGCAGTTGTGAACTAACTTGAGGAGGATCTCTTTCCAACTGGCACATCAACAGAGTGGCATGCTTCAGCTTTAAATATTTATTTATGACATGCCTTCCTCTTGCTTCTTTCAAGTGTTTTGACATTTACTTAAGTAATTACTGTCTCTATCAAATGGTGGCCTATATTTTTGTCCTTTGCAAATCCTCTATGCTATTATTCAGGCCTTTGTTTCATCTCTGCTCTTGGAAGTTGCCTTTATCAGGTTTGCCAGGTGGATTCTGTACATATCCAGAATTAATCTCCACGGTCCATCAGAATGTAGCCAACATCATTTAATCAAGAGAAGAAGCAGGAAGGGAAATTGACTGGGAGGAGAGATTTGGATCCCAGGGCCACTCCAACTTAAATGGATAAGACAAAGCAGAAAAAGCACTTTCTGCTCAGATCTTTGTACAACGGATATTGTCAGATTTTCTGCCCATTGCAGAACTATCTTCCTGGCATAGAGGTTGAAATCGTAGTTTTCTCCAGCATTTGTTCCAAAGAATATTGCTATGGCAAAACATTTTGGGATGGACAACTTGTCTGTCTCTCTATTTGTGAATCCATTTGGGAATTAAAATGTGGAGGATGCTTAAAGGGAAAGGAAGTTGACATGTTTCCTTAATTGCGCTAAAAAAAAATCTCTAAATATATTACTAATATCACAGGGGTATTTGGTGTATTTAATGCATAACCAGCTATGCATGAATTTCAAATGAATGGCTGATTTTATTTTTCTTTTATTAAAGGGAAAAGTCATTTTCAGATTAAGAAGTGGTTCATTTTTTTAATGAAAATTCTTTTGGTTCTGCTCTGCAGAAATAAATCATCAAAGCTCTCTCTGTAGTGCTGCAAATATTTTGTACTTGTGCACTTTTGAAATAAAAGTTGAAATCATTTTAAAGTTGATCAATTAGTCTTCAGCAAGGTTAAGTACATTTGGGTATTAGCATGCTATTGCATAATACAGTGAGCCGAAAGGACAAAAAGTAATTGGCTAAGTTGAAAATGTTCATAGAGTCTTTACCTGCAGGCGACCTTGAAGAAGGCGATAAATGGGTTTTTTAATGTGCTAATTTTTCAGTCAAAGGAACCAAGAAGTTAACTAACTAAATTCAAGATCTGAATAAGCCCAATGAACAACAGAGAATCTGTTGTCCCATATCATTCGTCACAGTAGCAGTTATATTTGAAAGAGAGTATATTGGAAAAAATGACTCTTTGAAAAACACTTCTCTAAGACTGATACTATGCATTGTTGTTTTATCCCTGGCAGGAATAATACTTCCTTCTCATTTGGTGAAATAAAAATAGCAATTGTAGTAGGCAGTTTCTAATATGTAGCTCAAGTTTGTCTGACCTGAGTATCTACATGCAATAGGTTGCAGAATACTTCTCAATCTGTTGTCAGTGGCAGAGTAATGTATAGACATGTGTAAGTACACACACACACACACACACACACACACACACACACACACACACTTTCTGATTTTTCCAGGCTGTGTGACATCAGCAAGTGTGCTTTCCATGCTCAGAGGGAGGGAGGGTTCTCTGTGGGGTGTTCTGAAGTCTCTGGTGAATGACTTTAGTGCTGATGCTCTAGTTTCTTGCTTTGGGACACAAATCCATCCTGACACACATCTGCAGAAGAAAAAATAGCCCACAGTTCACCCAAGAGCAGCGGTTTTTGGCAGAATCCTGGCTTCTTCAGGTGAGGTCAGCCACCTGCATGTTTGTGAATATCACAGAACAGAGAGGGAACATCAGCCTGCTGCTCAGGTTTCCTCTTACTTGGCCTACTCCCTTGTGCCCTTGGGAGTTAATCTTTATAGTGTCCTCTCTTGTAGAACTGTGCAGCTTTTGAAATGCCTGAAACTGAGTATGTGGTAGACGCTATTAAGGATTGCTTCTATGGACTTAAACTTTGGCCTTGACTCAGATTCTCCTGAAAGGTCTTTTATTTTCACTCCAGGTGAGCTCTGCGTACCAGGTCTCCTAAGACTTGAGGTTTAACCCTATTGTGGGATCAAGTAGCCCATGGTCTGCAGATTATGATAATTTATAATATAATGTTTATTAGACAGGGACTTTGCATGCAACGGTGCAAATGGTTTGAAAAAAATGAGGCAGTATTAGTGTCTTTTTGCTCTATAATACTTCATCACCATTAGCATACTGATATTGGAGAAAACTGTGTTGAAAACCCAAATTTTTAACAATTGCTCCCTAATGCTAATAGTAGTGAATAATATCTATATTATAAATGAAATTCATTCATTCTACACTCACTACAAGTTATATCACTAGTGAGCAAAAATTTGATTTACTTTTTATCAGAGTTTGGAAATCTTATAAAATGAAGCTTGAGGTACCATAATGGTATCTCAAAGCTTTAGTACCATAAGTGGTACTAAAGAATTAGAATTATGGCTAAAATTGTCAATTTTGCTTACTCTTCAGAAGCATTTGCTTACTCATAAGTCTTGAAAAATGTATTTTGTATATCCTTATTTTTGTACTTTTACACTTAAATTTATTATCTATTTAAAATTGATTTGGATACTGATTTGCATATACGGATCAATTTTTTCAGTTGGATTTTTAAATAATTCAATATAGTTTATTGAAAAGTACAATTTTCCCTATTGTGCTTCAGAATCAATTTTGTCACAAAGCACATCCCTGTATATGGGTGGCTTGTTTCAGATTCTATTTTGTTACATTGGTCTATTTGTCTCTCCTTATGCCAGTGTCATATAGAATTAATTGTTGTAAGATTAAGGAAGTTTTACCATCTGACAATCTCCTTTGACTTTTTGCTTCTTCAAGCTTTCCACAGCTATTCCTGGCCTTTGTATTTCCATATACGTTTTATCATTAATTTGTGCAATTGTGTAATGACTGAGCTTAAATTTATAGTTCAATTTGGGCCGGAATGATGCCGTTGTAATCTAGAGTCTTTTAGTCCATAAATATAATGTATCTGGAAGAGTTTTAAAGATCTGTAGTGCATCTGTGCTTTTTGCCAAATAAAGCATTTAGTTGAGTACCAGATACATCGTGGAGTACTGGCTCCAGTACCACATTCCACTCTTGCCCTCTTCTGCCCTCAGGAACCCAGGATCATTATCATTATCATTTCTTTGGGGTATGTAGGAACCTTCATTTTCACAAAAACACAAAACACAACACCTCTATTACATATCTATTCATCGTACAATAAAAAATACAAGCTGTGATGAATCACTTGCTCAAGAAATGTAAATTATAGTAGAGTTATGCACATTATATCAGGAAATAGCTTTACTTTAATTGGTACAGCTATGGCCACAATACTATCACATATCCCCAAATCTTCAAATTGTAGAATCTCAGAGCCATACAACAATAAGCTCAGAAGTTTCGAGATTAACTAGATGGTGGTTAATGTGTGAAGACTGCTCTGTTTCCTCCTAAGAGCAGTGAGCTGGCCAGAGTGAGTTTTTCTTTTGGAGATATC
>LZPO01057484.1:2346972-2361631 GCA_001675575.1 Neotoma lepida
TGTATGCATATGTGGAGGCCAGATGCTGACATCAGGTGTTGACTTTTTGTCTTATTTTCTGACACATGGTTTCTCACTGAACACAGAGCTCCCTGACTCTGCTAGGCAGGATGATTTGCAAGCTCCAGGGATCTGCTTTCCCAGTGTTTGGATTACAAATGTACACCACTACACCCTGGTTCTTATGTGGGTACTGGGGATCCATACTCCGATCCTTGATTGTTTGGCAAGTACTCTGCCAACAGAGCTGCCTTCCCAGTCTCAATCCTCCCATCTCTTGATATTCACTTGTGAAACACAAGTCAGTAGATGAATCGAAAACTAAGGGGTGAGTAAGTATATTCTGCCCTCTGAATTGGAAAGATGAATGAATAATTTTTTAACAGAAACCCAATAAAATATCCTTGGGAAATCTTGTAAATTCTTAAGACTAATTCTTTTGCTAGATGCTGCTGTAAAAATATCAGGAATCAGTGAGTGTCTTTATGACACTTTGAGAATTCCTTTCTTTAGTATGTGTCTGTCCAGTCTACAGCTCATCGGGGACAAACATATGCCCTTACATGTGAGCCCTACTTATTACTGGTTTAAATTTCCATTCTTTCAAGATTGAGCAAAAGTGTTTCTTCTTTTAGAAACTTCACAAATTCTAATGTTGGGTATTTCTAAAATGTTTCCCCCCTGGTTTTTAATAGTATTCACAGCATACTTTAAATGTATGTAAATATAAAGATGCCCATTAAAGCATCTATACATTGGGTTGAAGGCCAAATTGGTTTGTTTGTCATACCTAGAAGATTGCAACATGTCATCCCCTTTTCTTTTTTTTTAGCATCTTTTATTATTTTTAAGATTTTTATTTATTATGTATACAGTATTCTGTCTGCATGTACACCTGCAGGCCAGAAGAGGGAACCAGATTTCATTACAGATGGTTGTGAGCCACCATGTGGTTGCTGGGAATTGAACTCAGGACCTCGGGAAGAGCAGTCTGGATTCTTAACCGCTGAGCCATCTCTCCAGCCCTCATCCCCTTTTCTTTATGTTGTGCCTCTTAGAAAGAAGCAGTGTAACTGATTCAAAGTATTTATTAAATTGTGTATTTTAGTCTATTTGTATACTTTATATGCTTCAGCTGAACTCTAATTAAGAAATTCTCTCTTTTGGACAGTAAAAAGAATATTAGAGCCAGTGCATCAGGTGTGTGTGGGGGGTGCTGTGGAATGCTATCTTCTGAGTATGCTATGTCCAGTGTAATCACAGTCTCACAGCAGCAGAGGTGGCCTACAATGAACCTAAAATGGGCCTGTTAACAGTCAGTCATAGAGTAGAAACAAATCCATGTGGCCCTACCCTTCCTGCTGAACCATGAGCTATTGGTGGATATGAAGACATTGTATTTGTCACTTCCTAACTTGCTTTTTAAGTTTATAGTACATATGGAACATTAATATTGACCTAGTTATTAGTTACTTTATGCAATATTATTTTAATGACTGAATTACACCCCACTGTGCAATTATGCAATAATTAATTTATCTGGTCTCTTTTGTGCACATTTAGGCTTTTCTAATTTCTTTTCTCATAAGCATCATATTATAGTAAATGTTCACATATCCATACATTTTTCAAAGCCCTCTGATTCCCTTCACAGCACTTACCCCTTAGGATAAACTCCTAGAAATAGATTGTTAGATCAAAAGATTATACAAATGACAAATTAATTCTCCTCACATGCATTTCCAAATTGCCTCTGCTCGAATTATTCTCTCTCTCTCTCCACTTACAAGCAACTTGTCTCATGAGCTCATTCTGTCTTTTGTTTACTTCCAGTGATCTCTAGGAACCCTAAGGGACATGTGATTTTATGAGCTGTTGTGCTATGTGCTCAACTGTGCAAGCAGAGCTGAATTCATGTCAGACACACATTGGTGTCTACCTCATTGTGGTTCATCTTTACAGAGAAAGCCCTTAAGCTTTCCTTGTAGCCCCCTGGGAAATAGCCAGCCAAAAGTTTCAAATCTCAAGTTAAATGTCACACCAGCAACAATAAAAGGATCTGTTGCTAGCATTTCAGTTTTCAAAAAACTGGTTGAAGCACCTGTCAATGGCAGAGTTCTATTCCTAAGAATCATCTTTTTTTCACTGACAGCTTTCAACAAATGGTAATATTCTTACAGTGTTGGTTACATAGATAGTGCTAAAACGAAATCACTTGCAAAGATGGGACATCCACTGAAATTTTGAAAGGAAATATTAGAGTAATTTCATGGCCATTTTTCCATTGCTGTTCAAAGAACAGTGTGTTTCTCAATATAGGCAGTCAATAAACATGAGATGAAAATTGGATGGATAAGGAAATGAATTTTCTTTGTGAGACTTTTTGAGTAGGTGTAGTACACTATAGGCTCTAACCATGGGCAGGACATAGTGACATTATTTATGAGTCTTGTGTAACTGTGAAAGAAAATACAAATTGATTTATATATGAACCAGAAAGGGTAAGCAAGACAAGTCACCTTTATTTATTGTATATATTACAGTTTTGTCATCTTGATGTGAATAAGGTGAGTGGTGTGGCAGAATTAGGTTTGGGGAGTTTGAATAATAATGACAGCCCTAATTAGTTCTGGAAAACTGGATTTTAACATTTTTTTTGTTTTGAAGTTTTTTTCATTTTACATACCAACCACAGTTCCTCCTTTCTCCCCTCCTCCCACTCCCCTCCACCTTCCCCCTTTCTACCCTTCACCTACTCCTCAGAGAGGGTAAGGCCTCCTATGGGGAGTCAACAAAGTCTGGCACATCAAGTTGAGGTGGACCAAGCCCCTCCCCCTGCATCAAGGCTGAGCAAGGTATCCCACCCTAGGGAGTGGGCTCTCAAAAAGCCAGCACATGCACCAGGGATAAATCCTGGTCCCACTGCCAGGGGCCCTGCAAACAGACCAAGCCACACAACTGTCACCCACATGCAGAGGGCCTACTTCAGTCCCATGCAGGTTCCCCAGCGTCAGTCCAGAATCCGTGAGCTCTCACTAGCTCAGGTCCACTGTATCTGTGGTTTCCCCCATCATGATCTTGACCACCCCCCATCTCATGAAATCCCTTAACATTTTTAGGGGATCAGATTAGCCAAAAGTTTGTGTAACAGGAAAGAAGAGAATTCCTGTGGGGAAGTCAGAAATGTTTTTGTCACACTGCTTTCTCTTTCAGACTCTCTCTCTCTCACCACTTCTTTAATGCACTACAGAAAACACTATTTTGTGGGAAAGAATGTGCATAGTTAATATATTTCTGCATAACAAATTACCCCCAAACTGAGTGCCTTCAAAGAACTCGTATTTATTATTCCAGTTTCTGTGGAGCCACATATGGCTTAACTGGCTCTACTGTGTCATCTCAAGGCTTCACATGAAGGATCTGATACTGCTTAATATATTCTTGAGATTGTTAGTGTCATGCTTAGCTGATAGCCTGAGGTTTCCTTTGCTATATGGTTTCTTGATGGGGCATTATCTACTACGGCAGCTAGTTACATCACCTTGCACACACAAAGGGGAGAGAGAGTTAAAAACAGGGGAAAAGAACATAAAAATGTGAGTCCCCCAACCAACTCCATAATGGCAGTATTTGCAGACTACATCAGTCTTCTATGTCTTTACATCTTTTGCATATTTGCACCTGTGTGTGTGTGTGTGTGTGTGCGTGTGTGTGTGTGTGTGTACACATGAACGTGTGTGTGCATGCATATGGAGACCTAGAGATGTTATTGGGATTTTTTTCTTCATCATTCTCTATTTTTTGAGGCAGTTTCTCTCACTGAACTTGGGACTTGCTGATTCAGATAGGCTGCTTAGCCAGCAACCCCTCAAGCTCCTCTTGTCTCTACTTCCTTAGTGCTGGGATGAGACAGGTGTGCACCAGCTAGCCCAGCTTTGTGTGCAGATACAGGTACATAGAACCTGGGTTCTCCTGCTTGTCAGCAAGTACTTTACTAAGTGTTCTGTCTTTCCACCCTCAGACTTTTTTTCTTGAAACCTGACTATTTATTCTCCCAAACGTGTCCTCTTTTTCTTATGTAACACCTTCTTAGCATTGTATCAAAAAGGCTATTATTATGAGACTATTAGCTTCAAGAACAACAAGAATGACAGGAACCATTTTACTAGGAAACTGCTCTATGCTAGTACTATGCAAGCATTTAATTTTATTTCTCTTTCTGTAATTCTTAAGATTTTAAACTCATCTTTCCATTAAAAACAATCAACTTTTTTCAGGTGACTCCCCAACTATTGTGTACAAAATGTTTCAGGAATATAAAGATGAACGTGAGTACCCTCACTAAATGCTTGTTTAATCATTAAGACAGCTCCATTTCCCATGCCCATGGAAGATTCTAGACTCTTTTCAGCAAAGAAGTGCTTCTCAGTTTTGTTCCACTATACAGTTACTTGTACTGCTTTCATTAGCCATGCAGCCTGGCTGGCCTTCACAGGTTGTGATGTAGCCATGAAAATAACCCCATGAGGCCAATACAAATCAGATGAATCAATGGTTCTCATAATTTGGTGCTGGACCACTAGCATCAGAATCACTTGGAAACCTGCTAATGATAACATATTCTCAAGCCCTAGATCAGACTCAACAAAGACTCACAGGGTGCTACCTAGCAACCTGTGTTTTATGGAATTGTCTAGATGATTACAGATGAGAACCATTGACTTGGAAAATCCTTGCTCGTGAGATTTTATGGGTGTAGCTTCTGACATTCTTAGGAGACACAATCTCACAATAAACTCCGTGATCCTCTGGCCCTTACAAGCTTTCCTCTCTCTTTCTTCTGCAATGTTTCTGAGCCATAGGTACTGGAACATTTTGGAGATATATCCACTGGGACTAGGGTCCAAATGGTCAGCCCTGAGAACATACATACAAGATACACTATCTAGACTCAACAGATTATATTTAGAAATATAAATACATAAATGCATGCAATAACAATTAGTGAAAAAAGAGGCCATGAATTTTAAAGGATATATGGGAAGGTTTGAAGGGAGGAAAGAGAAGGGAAAATTATAATCTCAAAAATAAACAACAAAAAGAAAATAAAAGTTATCAGATTTTTCTTTTACTCTGTCCCAAAGATTGCTGGGATCCAAATGTGAAGGAAGGATTAGCACCAAAGGTCCTCAAAAATTCTCACTTGAAAAATCCCTGTTTCTTTCATTGTCTTTCTACTACCTGCTGCTTCTCCACCTTTTCCCCTTTCTGATTTCTGGGGACCTACTGTATTCCTCCACAGGTATTTTTTTCCCCTGGTCTTAAAATCAATGTTAACTACAACCTGAGAAGCTAGCTATCTAAGGACAGAGACAGATGCGCACATAATCACAGCATGGACTGAAAGATATGAGTCCCAGTAATGATCATGGTGGAGATAAATGTTGACAAAACCTAAGAAAGGATTATTTTGTTACAGCTGGGAGGATTGCAGAAGGTGTTACGGAAGAGATAGCACTTGATCTGAGTTTTGGAGGATGTGAAGCATTTTAATAGATGAAGAAGTGGGGGATTACTGTTTTGACATATACCCAAAGTGATATTAGATGTCCGTAGGAATCTGTAGGTATAGCGACTAGAATTATAGTTTTTCCCAACTTGCAGCATTATCTGTTTTAAGATGATTCCTTTCTAATCTGCCCCAGTCCCACTTTTTAAAGCCTATAATTCAGGGTTGCTTTTTCCCTTTTCATTTTGTAACTATTCTGAATTTGCTTCTACCCTAGTACTAGTATCCAACAATCAAGATGAGATTGGTACATTTGTGGATGATGAAGAAAATTTGAGAGTTAATAGCCTGTACAAGATCATATGAAAGCAATTTCATTTCGGTCTTAGTTCAGTAAGTCATCAGAGCAGGTTTATGATTTTACAGATCAGAATGATGAGTTGAGGGATTTGGCTGGAAAAGAGTAGGAGAGTGGGGTATTAAGAGAAGTTTCTAATTTCAAAAGAGAGAGAGAGAGAGAGAAAGAGCCTAAAGGAGATAAATGGGCATTGATGCTCTTGTTTTATGTAGACTTATAATGTCAGGATGGATTACAGGGTTTTTAAATGAACGAGATCCCCTTCTCCAGGAACATTCAGCAATTCTGAAGACACTTTTTTTTGTTGTCATGACATTGATAGAATGGAAGGGAGTAGATGTAGCATGCTGCACATATCTTGTAGATTGAGGTTGGGTGAGAATGTTGCTAAAGATTGTACAATCACAAGAAAGCCTTTGTACAACTGCACTTGAAAGGCCAGTAATGCTTCACTTGAGAAACCCTGATTAAAACTGAAATAGACATCACAAGTGGATGGGGGAAGAGGTCTGGCTGGGGAGGTGGGCATGGGAACAGGAGGGATCAGGTGGGGAGAGGATGAACAGAGAGAGTACTGGAAATCATGAGCATGGATAAGATAGAAACCTAGTGTAATGGAAACTCCCAGGAATCTATAAGGGTGATCCTAGCTAAGACTCCTAGTGATGGGAGATACAAACCTGAACCGCTCATCTCTTGTAACCAGCTAAGACTTCCAGTGGAGGGATTGGGACCCCAAGCCACCCAGATAACCTCTGACCTACAATTTGCCCTGCCTACAAGATATGCTGGGGTAAAGATAGTGCAGAAATTATTTGAGTTGGCCAATCAATGACTGATTCAGCTTGAGACCCATGGTATGAGAGGGAGCCCACCCACAACAATGTCTAGAGGGACAGGACCCAGAGGCTGGGCAACCCAGAGAGCCAGGACAGAACCAAACATGATTAACAAAAGAGAAAAAAATCAATGAAATGATTCCTAATGATTTTCTGCTTTGCTTATAGATCAATGCCTAGCCCAATTGTCATCAGAGAGGCTTCACCCAGCAACTGATGAAAACAGATGCAGAGACCCACAGTCAAATATTAGGAAGATCTCAGGAAATCCTGTAAAATAGAGGGAGGAAGGATTATGAGAGCCATATGGGCCAAGGACACCATGGGAAAACACACAGAGTCAACTGACCTGGGATTAGGGGCCTCATAGACACTGAAATGCCACCAGAGAACTTGCATGGGACTGACCTAGGTCGTATGCACATATGTTATAACTTTGTAGCTGGTCTTCTTGTGGGACTCCTGGCAGAGGGAGTAGGGCCTGTCTCTGACTCTGCTCTTGGGACCCTTTCCTCCTGCTGGGTTGTCTTGTCCAGTCTTAATAGGAGAGGAAGTGCCTAGTCTTGCTGCAACTTGACATCCCATTGCTGGCTGATATACATGGAAGGCTTGCTCTTCTCTGAAGGGAAGGGAGGAGGAGTGCATGGTCATGGGAGGTTAGGGGGAGGCACTGGGAGGAGAGGAGGAAGGAGAAACTGATTGGGCTGGGAAAAATTAATTGATTAGTGAATAAAAAAGAAACTTTTGTTAAATGAATGAATAGAAAGAAGGGAAAAGGATGAAAGAAAGGGATTGAATTATGCTAGTTCCAGAGTTTGCTATTGTCATTGTTTATTGTCCTTAAATATTTGAATTAGTAGCAATTAAAGAACTTACTGTATTAATTAAAAAATGCATTCAAAAATCTATTACACTGACTAAATTTCATCACCCTCCGGATTCTGGCAAGTATGTAAAGACACCAAGCAGAATCAACCATGAACTGCTTGTAGGAATGTATAGTGGTATGGCCTGTAGGGGAAATGGCTTGACAGATTCTTATAAAACTAAACCTGTAATTGTCACACAAAGAGTAATAATTTTACTCTTGGCATTTACTCAAGGGAAATTGAAATTTTTTAACCTTCAAAAATCTGTGCACAAATATTCAAAGCAGATTTGTCCATAGCAACCCCAAACTGGAAACACAGCTGTCCTGCAATGAGTACATGGTTAAACAAATAACACTTTCATCCATCCCACGGACCATTGCTCATCCATAAAAAGAATTGGTTATCAATATAGACAACTTGAATGAATCTTTTGAGAATTACGCTGAGTGAAAAAAAATTCCAAAACACTTATTTATATAATATCAAAAAATTCGTATTTAGATAACATTCTTTTTTAATTTTAAGACATTTATTTTTATTAGTTTTGATTGAATGTATGTGTGTATGTATTAGTCAGGGTTCTCTAGAGTAACAGAACTTATAGAATGAATCTATCTATATATATATAATCTCTATAATATATATAACCAATAAATCATATATATATGTGATTCATATATATATATGAATCATATATATATATATGAATCATATATATATATATATATATATGATTTGTTGAAATGACTTAAGGCTGCAGTCCAGCTAATCCAACAATAGCTGGCTGTGAACAAAAACTCCAAGAATCCAATAGTTGCTCAGTCCACAAGGCTAGATGCCTCAGCTGATCTTCAGTATATGCTGGAATCTCAAAAAAAGGAGGCTCCAGTGTCAGTGATGGAATGGATGCGCTCAAGGGTCTAGACTGGAAGTGGATTCACCCACTTCAAACAAAACAGCAACTCTCTCATGGGTGTGCCCTCTATTTCTGGATTGTAGTTAGTTCCAGTTGTAGTCAAGTTGACAACCAAGAATAGCCACCACCGTGTATGTGTGTAGGGGTATGTACCTGTGAGTGCAGTTGCCCAGAGAAGCCATGGGCACCTGGAGTTCCCAGCTGTTGTGAGTTGCCTGATAGGGGTACTGGGGATTGGATTTAGGTCTGGAGCAATAGCAGTATATGCTCTTAACCATTGAGCTATCTCTCCAGCTTCCTATTTTAAAAATTATTTATTTTATTTTATTTAGATAACATTCTTAATATAACAAAATCATATCAAAAGAGACCAGCATACTGGTTGCCTGTAGTTAAAAATGGTGAAGAGAAACATGAGGAAGGTGGGCTGGTCTTCAGAATACTCATTTTTTTGTGCAGATGGAATTGCTTGGAACCTTGAGTGAGTAAAAGTAAAATTAAGCACAATTGAACAGTTTTGATGCATTCATTCAATATCAGTGTCCTGATTGTGTTATTCTACTACAGTTTATAAGACATAATTGAGTGAAAACAGATGCAAGGTACACAGGTTCTCTAATTTTTTAATTATTTTTTACTCAGATAATATTCATACACCTTTATGGGTACAGTATGATGACATATGTCTATAATCTGTAATGATCAAATCCTGAAAAGACTCGCTGCCATTTCCTCAAATATTAATTACTTCTATATGTCAGGGATTTTCATACTCTCCCAATTGGTTTCCAATATGTCACAGACCATGGCTATTCCGTCTTCTAGTGTCATAGGAACCCAGAATTAATTCTTCCTTTCTGTGTTTGATGCCCTTTGCCACTCCCATCCACTTGCCCTTCCTGTTCCAATCCATTTTCCAACTAGATTGATATTTTTTTATTTTCTACAACTAATATATGAAATTTTCTTTTCTTTATTTATTTTGACAGGAGGCTCAGAAATATCCATTCTAACTTGGGTAAGATGATATCTCATTTTGGTTTTGATTTGCATTTCTTTGATGACTAATTGTGTTGAATATTTTTTCATATACCTAATGGTCATGTATGTCTTTTTTTGAGAAGTGTCTATTCAGATCCAGAGCCCATTCTTTAGTTGGACTATTTATTTGGTGGTATCAAAGTTTTGAATGTTTTATATATTCAGCATATGAATCTCTTCTCATAAAAATAATATTTTCAGCCACCTATAGTTTGTCTCATAAATCCATTGATTGTTTCCTTTGATGTGAAGAAGTTTCTTAGTTTGACATAATCATATTTCTCTGATTTTACTTTTGTTGATGGTTCATTTGGGGTCTTATAAAACATCTTTGGGAGGTTGGAGAGATAGCTCAATTGATAAAGTGCTTGCCATATGTCCTAGTTAGCTTTAATGGTCAACTTAATACAGTCAAGAGTCCTCGGAAAGGAAATCTCAATTGATGAATTGCCTAGATCAGATTGGCCTTTGGGTATGCCTATGGGGGATTGCCTTGATTATTAATTGATATAGGAGATCCCAGTCCACTGTGGGTAGCATCATCCCTAGGCAAATGGTCATGAACTGTAGAGGAAAGATAATTAAACATGAGCAAGCCAACAAGCATGATTTTTATTTCAGATTCCTGCTTTGGGTTCCTGCCCAGACTTCCTTCAATGATGGACCATAAGTCAAATAAATCCTTTCTTCCCCTAAGTTACTTTTGTGAGAATGTTTTACTACAACAACAGAAAAAAAAAAGAAAAACTAGAACAACACGTAAGCATGACACCCAAGTTCAATCTCCAGGATCCATGTGTAAAGGCCAGATATGGCAACACACACCTGCATTTTTTGCACTGGAAATGTGGAGACAAATTCAGGGCCAGTCTAGCCTACTTGATGATCTCCAGGTCAATGGAAGGAGCCTTGTCTCAATAAACAAGGTGGATGGCACCTGAGGTTACCGTCTTTCATACATGTGCACATATGTGTGCATCCTATGTAAATATAATATACTCTGTGCAATATACATTTACACATATGTGCTCAAAAACAGAAAAATATTTGCCCATTTGTCTTAAAATATTTCCTCTATATTTTCTAATAATAATTTCACAGATTTAAGTCTTAATATTTAGTTGTTTGACATATTTAGTTGATACTTTTGTATGGTAAGAGGAGGAACTAGTCTCACTCTTCTGAAGTTATCCAGTTCTCCCAGCATCTTTTATTATACTACTTTCCCCAATGCATAATTTTTGGTGCTTTTGCCAAAAAGCAGTTGCATGTGCATATATGGATTAATTTCTGGAGTATTTATTGTAGTGATCTTCATCTGCTTTTCCAGTTTTGCTTACAAAGGGCCACTGTCTTTCTAACTATATGTGCTTCTCTAGACTAAAATAACATCATCTGTTGTCAGCACAATCAAAACACAAGAAATAAGTTTATCCTATGTTTGACTGTAACTTGTCTCCAATTTACTATGATTGTAGAACCAATGAAGAATATGTGAAAATTAAGGTCATCAGAATCTTTAAGAATAACATTCTAAGAAAACAGAAGTTTTCAAAGTAGACTTTATTCCCAGTTTTACTTATTAATCATTTATAATTAATATGGTTCTGATTGGAACTTTGTGTGTATCACCTATGTAAATTTTGAGCCTGTAATGTATGTTTTTTTTGTTAATTTGTCAGTTAAATACATTCTGTTTATTCACAAGGAACAGTGGATAACAATGGATTTTCACCCCTGTTGCAGTCGTTCTAGTAGCTTTGCTTCTAAACCAGTCACCATCATACTTCTAGTAATAATGAGAATTCAGAGAACAATGGATCAAAGATATAAATCCTGCTTTGGAAAATGAAATATGTTGCTATTTCTGAAATTACAGAAGGTAGAAAGCCATAGGAGAGGGTAAGGTTAGGTCTTTCAACTCTTCTGTTTGATTTATTTGACACATAGAAGATAATTATAGTCTACGTGTCAAGACAAGATAGAACCAGTGTCAGCGTGATTTCAGAGAAACATCCGAAAAATGACATGGGGCAAAGATATTATGTGTCTATAAAAGGTGAAACAAATTCTCTTTAGCTAGTGAGTAATATGATAATTAAAGAAATTATCTTGCAAATTTTTTAGAAGGAAACTGGATTAAGACAAAAAAAAAACCTCCTTATTTGACTCAGAGTAATGATATGTGTTTTAACAAATATTTTGAAAATAGTATGAATGCATCTTAAGGCACAGAAAGAAGCTGAAAAATGAATTGGCAATGAGGATTATTGTCTTGATCCTGTTGCTAATGTAAATTCTTACACTTACATTTTTGTAAAATGTTTGCTCTTGATCCTGATGAATGTGCCTGCTCTATTTTAGGACATACACTAAAATGTTCATCATTCTTGAAAATTTCATACATGTATACAATGAAACATGATTATATTTATATCCTATTTAATCACTAAAATTTTTGTTATGAATTTTAACTCATAAATTATAAAGAATACAGAGCTCATAAATCTCTTGAGATAATTAAATGTCTTTTTTAATGATATGAAAACATTTTTAATATACACTTTTTTGACATATCCTCTGTATCATGTGTAATTTTTTAAATTTACTCTAATATTAAATTTATTAACGGAATTGGCTAAGAACTTTTGGAGAAAGGGAACATTACCATTATCTGATTTATACGAGCTAGTTGAGTGTCTTAGAAATAGATTTGAACTTTTATCTTTTTCTTAGCATTGGGACTGCTTGAATAGACTGGATATTATTTTAAAGATTTGATAGCCTTAATACTAAGAATTATCTAGTCATAATGGCTTATGAAAGGGAAGAGAATTTTGAGAACAAAAAAGTCTTTAATGCTCTATTAAGTCTTTCTAACTCTACTCATGTCAAATTTAATAACATTTTTTCTTAGAAAATGTTCCAATAATGTAAATTTTCAAATCTTTGGGCATGTTACTATAATTCTTTTGTATATTTCCTTGAATAAAGCCTATTTTTAAAATACTTGTCTTCTTTTTAATAATATTCTCATTTCTTCTTTAGAAATTCTGTAGGTTTATAGGATGTATTTTGAGCCTATGTCATCTTCTAGCAGTTAGAGTATCAAAAATATCAGGATTTAATAAATTAATATCCTGTCATTGGCATGAGAAAAATTGGATCTCAAACTCTTAAGAATCTTCTACTTGATGAAAGCCTTGTTCTTAACAGAGTTAGAAGTGACAGTTGTCTAGATGGTGTGAAGGAATTCAAAACCTCTTTGCCTCATGTTCTTCTATATTTTGAGAATCAAGAGTCCCACAAAAGAGACACTACTTTAAATTAAGCATTTAGAGGTTCCCAGGTAAAGTACAAATATGCTCTGTGAAATAAATGTCACAATCTCCATTGTCTTCAAATTAACTACACATTAATGGGAAAATCAACAGTCCCCACACTAAGTGTAGACTTCAGCATATATAGATGTCCACTGTCCACAAATGGACAAGTGTAAATTAATTAAGAGCTAGTAATAGTATGTTTAATAGACTCTCAGACAGAAATTATATACTGATAGCTCCTTTCTCCACTAAAGAAAAAAATGTTGACTGATTTAATTTATAAATATTATTTATCAGAGTATGAGAAAGTTATTACTTTGTGTTGATAAATACATCTTCATAGTTTCTTTGTATGCATCTACTCTGTTTTAAACTGAGAATGCTTAGGACTACATGATGACAAAATGAATGAAACTAATAAGTCAATTTCCCTTATATCTGAAAAAATGGAGTTTGGGCACAGGGCTACATAGGGTGTTTATCAAGGAACAAGTAGTCTGGAATTCAACTCACCACATGTAGCTCTCTCTACGCATGGGTGCCCATCAGCTCTAAGACTGAGCATAATAAGCATTGATCGCTTTTCCTCACTGGGAGGTTTTTTTATGTGTGTGGTGTAATGAGCTTCTCTGGTAAGTCTCCTCAGAGAAAGCTATTGATAAGATATAGCACTTCAAAATGCACAGAAAAAGAAATCAATCGAAGCCTTATCAAGTAAGATTAGTGCAGAGTTGAATACACCACCTCTTTAGTATCCCTAGGAAAATCATACTTTGTTTATATCAAGTACATATTAGAAACTTGATTCTCATTCCTTGCTTAATCTCAAGAAGCTAGGTGGAGAAAAATCAGGTGTAAATATCCAAGAAGGCTGAAGCTAGGCTCTGTTTTCATCTCTTCTCTGCATATTAATGACTTACCCAGGATGGTTCTACAAATGCCATGTACAGCCCTATATTATTCTGAATGATGCTTAGCTTTATTCCTTGCTTCAGTTGTCAGTTCCTGGAGGTAAAGAAGTCTGTCTGTTAGCTAATAACAATTACAAATAGCTAATTACAAATCAACTCATTCAGTTATGTGAGCTATATTTTGATGTTTCTTTTGAAATGTTTCTAAAAATCTCTAGATTTGTTTCTATTTCCCCAAAGTAAAAGCACACATATCCAATACATTATCTTTGATGTATGTTCCAAAACAAAATAGGATGCTTGATTTTAGCTTCTGTCTCATCAAATACATTACTGCCTTATAACATATCCTACATCATTGTTTCCCTAATTCTGTGGTTACACAGATCACATGGGGATCATATTAAAATGCAGTTCATCTCAGACTGGGTGGGACCTTAGATTTTACATTTCTTACTCTCAAAGTGATAGTCACAAACCACAATACAAGGAGGGCTATATTGTCATATAGAAATGCTAACTAATCCTTAAGTATCTTAAACTATTAGGAAAAGCAAGAAAAAGAAAAAGAAACTGGGTAATGGAAGAAATATGTGATGGTCTGGATTTTTCAACAATATCTAACTGGTTCAGAAAGTGAGCAAATAATTTCGTATCACTGGACAAAACTCTACCAATTGGAAGTAGATTATGTTGGAGGCCCAATACTGTGTACAATTAAATAAAAAAAAATTAGAACTAGGTGAGATAAACAGCCAATGTTCTTGACATACATTCCATTTCAGTTCCCATAAGGATAGAAATTTTTCACTCCCTCATGGTTCCTAAGGTAATGAGAAAAGACTCCTGAAGTGTGACATAAGTGGCCTTCAAGAGGCATTAGTGTT